>JAQZBX010006086.1:0-54241 GCA_029593785.1 Cabassous unicinctus | reverse complement strand
TATAGGTGCTGGTTTTGTGTGTGTGTTAAGTTTTGTCTTTGATACTTTGTTCTTCTTGCTCTAATCCTTGCTGTTTTCTGTGTTTCCTTTAAGGAAAAAGATTAGGGCCAGAGAAAGCAAAAGAGGTAAAAAAAGAAAATGGTAATACTACTACTACTAATAAAAGTTAGAAAAGGAGCTGTATAAGACTTAGTAAAATGAATATTTAACTCATGCAAGCAGTGTAGAGTAACAGGGAAAAAAAAGTAGAGTACCTGCAATGGAATGGGAAACCAAGTAGAGAAAAATATATAGAATGATTCAAAAGGCCAGAATGATGAAAGAGAGAGAAAAAGTAAAGAAAGGACTGAAAGAAAAAGTTAATAAAAAAAGAAAACAAAACAGAATAGACAAGATAGAAATCAAACCAGTAAAGTTGAAGACTAATGAGAAAAAGTGGTATGTAAGAACCACAACAGAAAGCAGAAGATAGTAAGATGAAGGAAGGAAAAAAGATAGCATTGGTAGACAAAATCAATATAAACAGAAAATGGGAAACCAAGGAAGAAGCACAGCAAAGAAGAAACAAGCTAGCAGCACCTAATTTTAAAAAGGAGTCCGGGGAGAAAGAGGAAAGAAAAGCAAGAAACAAACAAACAATAAACAAACAAACAAACAAACAAACAAACAAACTCACAAGCAAGCACTCAAACAAAGCTAAGGAAGAACAGCCTACCTTCTTGGGCCCTTGTGGAGCTTCTCACTCTGCCTGTGTTTATCAATCAATTACCCTGCAGGCTTCTCTCTGCCTGTTTTGAAGTGGGCTTTAGCGAGTAAACTAATTAAAAAACTGTTTTAAGTAATCCTTTTTTTTTGGAGAAATAAGGAACCTAAAAGTAGTTAGTACAAAATAATGTCTATGTTTCCCCTGTCCTATGGTATAAGCTGGATGTTAGATATACTGGTGAATAGCTACTTTTAGAGGAGCCTGGAATTGAACTAGGGACCTCATATATTCAAGGCAGAAATTCCTCCACTGAGTTAACTTACTAATTGGGTCAGTTAGGTCTTCAGAAACTATTTAGTTATTTTTCAATGGGAAGGTTTTAATCTCCTGTGACAGCAGGATTCAGCAGGCTGTATGAGCAGATTCCCCCTCCCCTCTCCTGGTCAGGTTGAGTTCTTTTTGAAATTGAAATGGGACCCTGATGACTGAGTACACCTCACTGAAATCGTTTACAAGCCTCTTCTAGACCACCCCTTCCTTTCAGAGGACCCTAAATAGACTTGTGGAAACTTATTAAGCACTATGCACTGCCTGAATCCCTTAAGGGAGTTGAAGTTCTGATAGTCCTCAGTGTGGAACTATTAAATTGGCTGAGTCCACCCTCTCTCAAGCCAAGCCTCTGTATCACAGGGCATTTTGGAAAATCAGGCTTCCACAGAAGGTTTGCCTTTCCCCTCAGCCTCGTGCCACTTCAAGCCGGCTGGTGTGCTCCCCAAAGCTCTAATGGGGTCCAGACAACCAAGTTTACCACACCAAAATGATTTACAAGCCTATTCTAAACCACCCCCTCCTCCCAGGGGACCCTAAATAGACTTGTGGAAATTATTAAGCACTACCCACTGCCTGACTCCCTTAGGGGAGTTGAAATTCTGATTGTCCTCAGTGCAGAACTATTAAATTGGCTGAGTCTGCCCCCTCTCAAGCCAAACCTCTGTATCCCATGGCAGCTAGGAATATCCAGCCTCCTCATCAAATTCACCTCACCTCAGCCTGGTGCCACTTCAAGCTGGCTGGTGTGCTCACCAAAGCTCAAGAGGATCCAGGCAACCAAACCCACAGAAAGGAAACCCCTCTCCACCCTTTGCCAGAACCCTCCCACTCTCAGAGAATGCTCCCTTTCACTGGGTTGCCAGTGGGAGTCAGGGCTCATCCTAGCCTTTTGCACTGAGAGTGGGACTTAGCCATCCATATCTGTGATTTCCGGCTTGGGGCTAAAAACTCATGGTTTTATCTTGAGCAATCCATCTTCCTGTCCAGCTCCCTCCAGTTTGATGTCCCAAAGGCTTTCACTCTATGTGCTCCCAGAACAGCTAACTTGGGCAGGTCCAGTCCCCAATCAGCTGTCTTTTGTGAAAGAGATGGTGAGTGCCCAATTAAACTGATGCCATCTTGATCCTTCCCACAGGATATTCTTAATTTATACCCATCTGAGTCATGAATTGGGAATTCCAATTTACTCTTTTAGTGAGTTCCTTATGATATCACCTACTCTAAGAAACTGGAGATCCCAACACACTGTTTGGGGTGATGTGCACATATATTTTCCCATTCCCACATTTCTAGTTTCTACAATTTGCTTAGGCTTCTTATTCTGTCTCCATTTCCTCTTGGTAATGCCATCATTTCTTTAATGCAGAAATCATTTTACAAGGACTGTAAGTACTGTGCCATTCTCCACATGGGAATTTACTCAATGTCTTTCTCATTTTTTCAGTCATTTATCATTATATCTAATTTGACAAAAGGGAAATTTGAGTAACAGGTGATTGTGTTCATGGATTAATCAAATGAAATTGGTAAAACACAGGCATCTATCAAAATTATCCTGAGTGACATTGCAATGACAGATATATATATATATTTTATATCATCATTTAACATGAAAAACTGTGTGGGAGAGAGTGTGGTCTACAATGTGAGCTATGGTCCATGCTTAATGGCCATGCCCCAGGATGTGTATATCCATCGCAGGTGATGTGCCACACTAATGAAGGATGCTTATATGGGAGGTTGTGGGAGGAGTGGGAAGTGGGGCATATGGGAAGCACTATAATTTTTGTGTAATATTTATGTAATCTAAGTATCCTTTAAAAAATAAAAAAAATATTATAAAAGAAAGAGTGAAGATAACGTTTCAATTATTTTGATTTGCATATCCCTGGATTTTTTCTTGCTGAAATTTTTTCTTTTTCCCTCTTTTTAAAAAAAGTTTTGTTAGAGAAGTTGTGAGCTCAGAAAATAATCATGCAAAATGTGCAGAGTTCTCATACATCACCCCTCCACCAAGACCTGACATTGGTGTGGAATATTTGTTACAGATTATGAAAGAACATGATCAGATTTTTACCCCTATGGTCTATAGTGTACATTTGGTATATATTTCCATGCACTCCCTATTATTAACTCTGAGTATTATTATTGTACATTTTTTATAGTTCATGAGAGACCACTCATATTTGTACTGTTAACCACAGTCCATCTTCCACCACATGGTTTACTGTGTTTTACACCATGCCTTGTACATTCTATCCAAAGTATACACTCAGTAACTCTCACTTTCATCACAGAGTTGTGCAGTCATTGCCTGAATTAATGTTTGAATGTTTTCCTTAGTCAAAAAAAAAAATCCACAACCCCTAATATTGACCCTTAGCATTGATGTAGTACATTCTTTGATACTGATGAAAGACTATCATAATATTGCTGTTAACTATAGTCCAAAAGTTATATTGTTTTTTCCCATACATCACTATATTCTTATCACCATGTAATCATGACATACATTTGTTCTAGTTCATAAAAGAACATTCTTGTATTTATATTATTAACCACAATCTTCAACCTTCTCCAGGTTTACTAAGTTATTCAGTTCCTAGATTATTCTCCAGATTTCATTTAATTGACATTTATATTCCTAGACTACCCCTTTGGCCACAGCCCCATTTATAAACCAGCTGTATTAGCTATACTCACTAAAATGTGTTACAATGAACTCTATCCATTTTCACACTTTTATAGTCAATCTGATTGAAAATTCTCTCTATATTAAGCATTGGTACCCCTTTGCAGTCCTCATCTGTGTCCTAGAAACCTATAGTCTAGTTTTAAAGCCCATGTGTTTATTCAATTTTTTTCATATTAGTGAGACCATACAATATTTGTCCTTTTGTAGTGGGCTTACTTCACTTAGCATAAAGTCCTCAGGTTTCATCCATTTATCATGTTTTCTACTTCATTTCTTCCTACAACAGAATAGTATTCCATCATATGTATATATCACATTGTGTTTATCCATTCATCAGTTGATGGACACTTGTTATTTCCATCTTTCAGCAATTGTGAATAACACCACTATGAACATCAGTGTGCAAATGTCTGTTTGTGTCACAATTTTCATTTTTTTTGGATATATTCTCAATAGAGGAATTGCTGGATCATATGGCAGTTCTAAATTTAGCTTCCTGAGGATACATCAAACTGTTTTCCACAGAGTCTGCACCCTCCACATTTCTACCAACAGTGAAGGAGTGTTCCTATTTCTCCAAATCTTCTCCAATATTTATTATTTTGTGTTTTTTTTTTTTAGTAATGCCTAGTCTATGTAGTCTGATATTGTAGTTTTGATTTGCATTTCCTTATAAGCTAGTGATATTGAGTAGTTTTTCATGTGCTTTTTGGTCATTTCTATTTCCTCTTTGGAAAAAAATATCTACTCAAGTCTTTTGCCCATTTTTTAATTGGATTGCCTGCTCTTTTATCAGTGAGTTATATGATCTCTTTATATATTATGGAAATCAAACCCTTATCAGATGTACGGTTTCTAAAAGTTTTCTCCTTTTTGAGTGGGTTGACATTTCACATTCTTGACAAGGTCCTTTGACGCAGAAAAGTTTAAGTTTGAGAGTTCCCATTTATCCATTTTTAACTTTTGTTGCTCAACTTTGGTGTAAGGTTTAAGAAGCCACCGCCTACCACCAGGTTTTGAAAATTTCTTCTAAGAGTTTTATATTGCTTGCTTTAATATTTAGGTCTTTGATCCATTTTAAGTTAATTGTTGTATAAAGTGTGAGGTAGGGGTCCTTTTCCTTTCTTTTGGATCTGCCTATCCAGTTCTACCAGCAACATTTATTGAACAGACAGTCCTGCCCCAGGTAAGTAGCTTTGACAGCTTTGTCAAAAATCACTTGACCATAGATGTTAGGATCTGTTTCTGAAACATCAATTTGGTCTTATTGGACTATATGTCTATCTATATGTCAGGAGCCTGCTGTTTTTACCACTGTAGCTAGGTAATATGATTTAAAGTGTGGAAGTGAGAGTTCTCCAATTTTGTTCTTCCTTTTTAAGATGTTTCTGGCTGTTTGTGGCCCCTTACCCTTCCAAATAAATTTCATAATTGGGTTTTCCATATCTGCAAAAAAAGGCTGTTGGAATTTTTATTGGGATTACATTGAATCTGTATATGAATTTGGGTAGAATTGACATCTTAAGATATTTAGCCTTTCCTCTCACGAGCACTGAATGTTCTTCATTTATTTATGTCTTACTTGATTTCTTTTAGCAATGCATTGCAGTTTTCAGAAAGCAAGTGCTTTATGTCCTTGATTAGGCTTATTCCTGAATATTTGATTATTTTTGCCACTATTATAAATGGAATTTTTCTTGACTTCATCCTCAGATTGCTCGTTAATAATGTTTAGCAACACTACTGAAATTTGCATATTAATTTTGTATCCTGGCACTCTGCTGAAATCGTTTATTAGCAATGGTAGCTTCTTGTACATTTTTTCAGGATTTTCTAGGTATTGGGTCGTATCTGTGAATAGTGAAAGTTTTACTTCTTCCTTTCCAATTTGGATGCATTTTATTTCTTTATCTGGCCTGATTGCTGTAGCTAGAACCACTAGCACTATATTGAACAACAGTGGTGACAGTGGGCATCTTTGTCTTGTTCCTGATGTCATCATGAAAGGATTCAGACTTTCACCCTTGAGTATAATGTTAGCTGTGGGATTTTCATATATACCCCTTATCATGCTTAGAAGGTTTGCTTCTAATCTTATTTTTTGGAGTGATTTTTACCAAGAAAGAATGCTAGATTTTGTCAAATAACTTTTCTGCATCAATTGAGATGTTCATGTGTTTTTTTCTTTGATTTATTAATGTGATGTATTATGCTGATGGATTTTCTTGTGTTGAACCACCCTTGTATGCCTGGGATAAAACCCAGTTGATCAAGATCAATAATTCTTTTAATATGTTATTGGATTCATTTAGTGAGTATTTTCTTGAGGATTTTTGCATATATGTTCATTAGGGAAATGTGTCTACTTTTCTTTTTTCATAATATCTTTATCTCTCAGGGGTGATGGAGTCAGAGATTTGTCTAACAGTCTAGCTTATGCAGGATGAAAGTGGCTGCAGTCGCTTTGAGAAGGTGAGGGAGCACTGTCCCTCCTCCTGCTCTGTCAGAGATGAGGAAGGAACTACAGATTTGCCCAATAATGTCGTTCATTTTGGCTAAAATTGCCTGTAGTTGCCCAGAGAGGCTGGTGCAGGGTCCCCCAGCTTCCTCCCTGTCCTAGGTAGTGCTGCAGCCTAGGCTTGGTCTACAATCCAATGTAGGTGGAAAAAAGTCAGTTCTTACCTTCACTGTGATTTTCAATCAACCTGGCTTCACCTCATGTTGCAGGCAGAGTTAAAAGGGAGGCTATCAGTCTCTTTCTAACCTGGACATTTTCAAACTTTAACTGTTCTTAGGATTGGACTTTAGCCAGACAAATTTTCTAATCAGTAGATGAAATCAGTGCCCAACCATCTCTTCCTCTCCAATTTTTGGTAAATGGAGCTTCCAACTCGAGGCTGGGTATAGCTCTACCAGTGGGGGATGGGCACTGGCCTCCAAGGCTTGGAGTGCTCTACTCTCAAATCTTCACTTCAGATGGGCAGTCTTCTCCTTCTGTTCTTCAAAGGATTTTGCAGGATGATCTTCTGGTATCTCAGGAATCTAAATACGTAATGGTGATTTAGATACTTCTGGCTGATTACTAACTACACTGTAGGATGAGCTGAATTTAGAGCTCCTTACTCTGCCACCATCTTGCCCCCTATCTATCCCTGGGTTTTAATGATTGATAGTCCATGTTCATTATTATAATTCCAATATTATATATATGTTTACAGTATTGTTTTTAAATTCTATGAGAAGAAAATGATTGAAAACTTTGGAAAGTGTACAGTCAACCCTATCTGGTCATTTAATTTTTAACCTTATGTCACTTCCTCCTTTCTCCTCCAAATCATGAGAACCTTTTAAAAATACAGTCCTCTAACTACCTTGAATAAAAGGGAATCTTTAAAATTGAAAAACAGTTGGAAAATCTATTGTTTAATTAGAAACACTTTTCTGAATGATGTTTCACATGTCTCTATATTTTGAAAATGATACTATTTCATTATCAAAAAGACAAGAATACTCAACATAGGCTTAGGGTGAGGGTATCTCAAGAATCAAAAGAAATAATGAGAGTGTACTCGAAACAGATCAGCAGATAGAGAGAGAGAGAGAGAGAGAGAGAGAGAGAAAGAGAAAGAGAGAGAGAGAGAGATAAAAGATTTTTGCCAATTTTGTTAAGCCTGCATCAATGTAGGGTTATTTTATATATAAAATATGAAGAATACATATTATCCACACCATTTTATTTCAGTCACCATGCTGACATGAATTCATGGTTTGGAATATGAGAAAATGGCCACAGAGAGAAAATCAATTGAATATGAGAGAACATTCTCCAGAGAGCAGCCAACATAGAGGTTGCTGTGGAGGCTGGGGATCCAGGGCTTAGGCCTGCCTCAAATTATAGATTCATTGGTGTTATCAGTTTTACATATTGAATTTCGGTTATTTAAATAACTCTTTGATCTATTTTCTTCAAATAGAACTTTTAAAGACAGTGATTGTATCCTTTTCTTTTCTTTTCATGTGAAGAAACAAATGCACAATTTCTGCAATTATTCACACACCCAAGTGCTGAAAAGGCAGAACAGGGCTAGAGTTTTGTATTCTTGCACTTATCTACCTAGCTTAGAAAGTTATATAAGCATTTTTCTGTTTGTGGATAAAATTACCTAGGGAAAAATTGACACATGGGAAAAAATTCATTTTAAACTATGACTAAATGGAATTGAATACAACCATAAGAAAGATTCTTTATACCAAAAAGTGTTCAGAGGCTACATGGGACATTTAGCTCTGTGAAAACAGAGAAATTAAATCAGATGCTAGATTTATATGTTTGCTCTTGATTTTTGCAAACTGTGATTTCATAGTAAGAATAAATGAGGTACTCCTTATAATAACATGGCTTTATAGAAAGCGTATTCTATCTGCACAGTCATTTGCTCTAGAAGGCAACTTCCATAACTGCTAAACACAATACATTGTCTACAAGCAAATTGCTAAAATTACCTTGTCAAAATTTAATTTTCCTAATAAAGATATCTTCCAAATTCACCAGCATCAGGGACTTATCAGTTATTTTTGTCATTTATAAAGTGCATTTTAAGGCAATTGATGAATGCATTGGATGGTTTTTTAACACCACTAATGATAGCTGGAAATATAATTGACTAGTTTCCATTTTGTTTAATGGAACAAAAAAGATTATTTGTTGAATGTCAGATTGGTTTAGTGTTCTAATGAAAAAAATATCCATCTAGAAATGTATACTTTGTCATTAGAATCCCAAATTGCATTATGTACTAAAGTAGGACATGAGATGAAAAATTTTAAAGGTAACCCAATAAACAAAATCAAGCAAACATTGGCTGGACAGTTGAAAGAATAGGATCATGAAGTGTACTCAGAAAATACCTTGCCATGACAAAGAGTAAAGACTCCCTATTATAGAGATGAAATATCCAGTGATTAATGAAATGAGAAAACCCTGAGTGACTAGAAACACTGAGAAAGTAGCATAAGAAAGAACAAAGACAACAAAGGATTCTAATAAATGCAAGATACCGTGGTGATATAGAATCTTTGGTCTTAAAGTGATGTTACACATAAATGGTATTACTGTAGGAACATGTGTTTAACTGAGTTAAAATATTCACTAATGCATGTTTTATTTTTCTTAGAAATATTTAATTATCCTATTATTTCCATTCATAAAAGCCAGTTTAGGAGAAATACACATGCTGCTTCTTATGTCAATCTTCCCTTTTCTAAGCAATCCTGAACTCATGTACTGTTTCTTACTTGCTGTCCCAGAGAAAAGCCTTTCATCCTTTAGGAATCACAAATCCATCCTTTCAGTGAATAAAATGTGATGACATAATGTTTATAGTAGTTTAGAAAGAAATACATGCATCATTTTCTGTACAAATAATTCAAAAAATGTGCAAAATTATCTCTAGCCATAAAAAAACGTCTAGAAATTGTAGATGAAAATAAAAAACATACATTATCAAGTATTTTAACTTGGTGAAAAATGTGTTTCCTCCTTTTAAATTAGAATTAAGAGAGAAGTGGCAAAAATGTCAAAATAAGAAAAACAAAGCTAATGACCCAAGTGTTAGAACAAATTTACAAATGAAGCTAACGTGAACGGACTTGGGTAGAGAAAGGAAAAGATTCCCCATGCTAGGAAAAGGTGATCTGAAGGTACAAAGGAGTGATAAATGTGGAATGGTTGAGAAAATGGAGAGATTATTCTGACATTAAAAATTTTAAAAGGAAGAGAAACTTTTCTCCTAAGGACACTCTCCAGATAAATCCCTCAAGCCCTCTGTTATTTATATATGCTGCTTTTAAAATTAAACCATCCTATGCCAACATTCTAACTTAATGTACTCATTTCCTTCTGTTTTACTTGGGGGAAAGCCCATTCCTCTTTGAGGTCTCATAAAACCTGAGCCCTCATTGATGATGATATTAATAATGTAACCAATAGAGGAGAAATATAAAATATGTAGATTAAGAGAAATTTAACTTAGGCATAATCATCTCTTCTTAGATTTTCTAACACGAATGGAGACAAAATGAAGTAATCAAAGATCTGGTAATAAAAATATTATCATTAGTAGCAGTTGAATGAATCACTCAAACAATTATGATTAACCCATGAATCTTAGAGACAGCTTAGAGAAATACAAACCAGTGTCAAGATGCTCTTGGTGGGCTTCTCAGAAAATGGAAGACTAGAAAGACACAGGACTCTCTTCTCCCACAGAAAAATAGCTAAAGGACAGGCAGTATCAGTTTGGAAAAATATCTTCTAGGATTTAGGACACCTGGCAAAGCCTGGACACTGCCCAGAGGAGAGAGGGACAAAGGAGGGGAATTGACAACAGAACTGTGAGTTGAAAGCAGCAGCAGCAGCTGCTGGTACCCCCTCCCACACTAGAGACATGTTAGAATTCTCAGGCCTCTACAGAAAAAGGGGTCTCCAGAGATCCACCACCCAAGTAAAGGGGAGAGAGAGGGACACAGCCTAAGGCTGACCTAGGTTCTGGCCCACAAATTTGGTTGGCTGTGTACCATTAGCCCTTCCAGGCCAGGTGGGACCTCACCATGGTTTGCCCTGGGAGCTGGGACATGACCGGAGGAATCTAAACCTCTCAAGCTCCCTCTCCTCTAGCCAGGACTGATTGTGGAGGAAGCACCTCCCCAGGAAAGGGGTGGTAGAGGGACACAGCCTAAGTCAGCTTTTGACTCACAAATTTGGTCTGCTGCCCCCCAGGAGCCCTTCAACACCAGGTCAGGCCATGCCATTGTTTGCCTTGGGAGTGGGCAAGGGGCTAAAGATATATGACCCTCCCAATCCCCTTCTATACTAATCAGGACTCACTGTTGTTGACAAAGAAGGGAGTGGAATTGCATCCTACTTGTGAAAAGGTAGGGGCTTGCCAGAGAAGCCTAGAGAACTGTCTCTGAGAAAGTTTGAATACAAGACTCTAAGCCTCCATACAGGAAGCTCTATCACATTGATCAAGTCTCTATTGCAACAAATACACTAGGACCAGGCACTGAACTGGAAGCTGCCAAAGACCACCATCTGCTGGCAGACCAAGGAAGTATATGTGATAAAATTAAAAATAGGTAAGAAAGGCTTTTTCCAGCCTTCATAGCTTCCCTCCCCAAGGGCCTAGGAAGTAGATCTGCAATCAATTACTGGGTACAGAGCCCAGGTTTGTGCAACTAGCAGGGGCAGTCCTAACAATCCAGGTCAAACCAAGAATCCAAGAGCAGTGGTAATGCACATCCTCCTGCCACTAAATCCCTACAAAAGAGAAAGAAATTGAGGATCTGAGTAAACTATATGCTAATCAGATGCCTAGACATCAGAAAAAAAATTATGAGCCATAGTCAGAAAATGGAAGACATGGCCCAAGAACATGAATATATCAAAGCCCCAGAAGAGAGGCAGAATTTGAGAGAACTAATTAAAAAGATGCACACAAATTTCCAAAATCAAATTAGTAAGTTGAAAAACAATATGACTAAAGAGATAAATGACATCAAGAAGACATGGAGCAAGTACAAAGAAGAATTTGAAATCCTGAACAGAGAAGTAACAGAGCTCATGGGAATGAAAGACATAATAGGTGAGATAATAAACACATTAGAGGCATACAAAAACAGGCTCAAAATAATAAAAGAAAGAATAATTGATACAGAAGAAAACAGCTGAAATTGAAGAAAGAAAGAACAGAGAGAGAGAAAAGAATGGGAAAAATTGAGAAGGGGCTCAGAGAGTTGAATGACAACATGAAATACAACATACAAGTCATGGGAGTTCAAGAAGGAGAAGAGAAGGGAAAAGGGTAAGAAAGAGTATTTGTGGAAATAATACCTAAAAATTTCCTAACTCTCAGGAAAGAAATGAACGTATATGTCCAGGACATGCACTGTACCCAACTCAGAAAAAATCCAAATAGACCTACTCCAGGACATGTACTACTCAGAATGTCAAATGTCAAAGAAAAAGAGAAAATTCTGAGAGTAGCAAGACAGAAGCAAACCATCACGTGCAAGGGAAAGCCCAGTAAAGTTTAGCATGGATTTCTCTTCAGAAACTGGAGGAAAGAAGACAGTGGTGTGAAACAATTAGGATACTGAAAGAGAAAAACTGCCAGCTGAGAATTCTTTATCCAACAAAACTGTCTTTCAAATATGAAGGTGATTATAAAATATTCAAAACAAACAGAAACTTAGAGAGTTTGTAAGAAAGAATCCACCTCTACAGCAAATATTAAAGGAAGACTTAGAACTTGAAATAAAAAATCAGGAGAGGGAAACCTGGTGGAGAATATAGAAGAAAGAATAGAGAAAGTATAATCAAATATTAAAAAGAAAGACAAAATGTGATAGGGCATATGAAAACCAAAGAATAAAATGGTGGAAGTAAATAATGCATTTACAGTAATATCCTTAAATGTGAATGGATTAAACTCCCCAATCAAAAGATACAGGCTGACAGAATGGATTTAAAAAAACAACAATATGAGCCATCCATATGCTGCTTATAAGAAACTCACCTTAGACCCAGGGATATAAACTGGATGAAGGTGAAAGGTTGGAAAAAGATATTCCATGCAAATAAAAAACAAAAGAGAGCAGGGGTAAATATACTAATATCAGGCAAAACAGACTTTAAATGTAAAATAGTTATAAGTGATACAGAAGGCCATTACATATTAATAAAAAGGACAATCCATCAGGAAGATATAGCAGTCATAAATATCTATGTACCTAATCAGGGTGTCCCAAAATATATGGGAAAAACTGGCAAATCTGAAGGAAGAAATAGACATTGCTGCAATAATCATTGGAGACTTCAATACCCCATTCACATCATTAGATAGACCAACTAGACAGATCAACAAGGAAACATAGAACTTTGAATAATATGCTAAATGAGTTAAAACCTAACAGAAATATACAGAATGCTGCATCCAAACTCAGCAGGTTATACATTCTCAAGTGTCCATGGATCATTCTCCAGGATAGACCACAAGTTGGGGCACAATGCAGGTCTCAATAAATATAAAAAGGTTGAAATTATACAAAGCACCTTCTCAGATCATAATGGAATGAAACTTGAAATCAATAATAGACAGGAAAAAAGTAAATTTGCAAATTTGTGGAGACTGAACAATACACAACTAAATACTCAGTGGGTCAAAGAAGAAATTGTAATCAGTAAATATATTGAGACAAATGAAAACAAGAACACAACTTATCAAAACTTATGAGATACTGTGAAGGCAGTCTTGAGAGGGAAATTTATAGCCCTAAACACCAATATTAAAATAGAAGAAAGAGCTAAACTCAAAGATTTAACTGAACAACTAGAGAAGCTGAGAAAGAACACTAAACAAAACCAAAAACAAGCAGAAGGAAAGAAATAATAAATATTACAGCAGAAATAAATGAAATTGAAAAGGAAAAAACCATTAGAGAAAATAAACAAAATCAAAATCTGGTTCTTTGAGAAGATGAAGAAAATTAACAAACCCCTAGCTAGAATACCAAAGAAAAAAAGAGAGAAGATGCACACAAACACAATCAGAAATGAAAGGGGGAATGTTAAAACTTAACCCACAGAAATAAAAAGGATCATAAGAGGATACTATGAGAAACTGTATGCCAACAAACTAGACAACCTAGAGAAAATGGAGAAATTCCTAGAAATGTACAACCTACACTGACACTACAAGACATACAAAGAACTTAACAAACCAATCACATTTAAAGAGATTCAATCCATCATCAAAACTCTTCCTGAAAAGTAAAGTCCAGGACTGCATGGCTTCACAGGTGAATTCTATCAAGCATTTCCAAGAGAATTAGCACCAATCCTTTGTAAACTGAGTTATAAACCAGCATTGTGAGGTTCATCTTAGTAACAAATATAATCAGCCAAGTCCCAAATTTTCCCTAGTGATGGTGCCGATTTGCCATGAGCTCAGCCTTAAGGAGCATAGCCCTAACTGGACTTGGATTAATTACTATGGTCAGTAATTTGTCTATCAGACACAGGTGTAAGACAGCATCACCTAAATCCTCACTGTGGTTCCCAGAGCCACTAAATGTGCCTGGCCCTGTTGGCTGAGCTATGTATGACCCCATGCACATCACTGTGGGTGTGCATGTTTAAAATGAACTTCACTTCCCATGTTCTATCATAGCCTGGACTGTTTAATCCAGAGGAGTGGGGGGTGAATTCTGGAAAGTTGTAGCATAGATGACTTTGTAGTTCTTTCCCCCACTCCAAATAGTAGCAGGATCCCTAAATAATTAAAACTGCAAACCCTGTGACTGGTGACTGATCAGTGGTTCTTGCACTAGGATTCTAATCTGTTTTTCTAGAAGCCTGCCATTGTCATCTCTCTTCCCCAAACTGCCTAATTACCCCTTATAGTCACTCCAATATTGATAAGCCTTTCCTGACTTGCAGAAAACATCTGTCCCTTTTGGATCTGTTTTCCTGTCCATTTGGTTCATAAGCAAATTCACTGCATTCATTGAAAAGCAGCCCCCTTTCCCCTGCTGCACACTGATGTACCCCATAAAAGAACCTCCTCCTCTGGGAGTGCAGATGTCAAGCCTGGGAAGTGCCATCTCTCCTCCTGCTGCCAGGGATGAGGACAAGGCCAGGGCTAGGCTTGGGAACATCTCATCCTCCCACTACCAAAGACGAGGACCCTATGTAAATAAGTGTCATTACTCACCAAGCTAGACTTGTATGAGTCTTTTTTTTGATCTGACATATCCCTACCAGTGTGCCAGGAAGCTGTTGTTTTTATACTCAGGACATTAGTAAGTGCCAGAGAGAGGATTTCAGGGATTTCTCCAGAATTCTGAGTGACTTTATGTTTATTGCTGCTTCTAGATGGCTGAGATCATAATTTCCTACTTTCCCTCCTTCACCACACCCAGCATTTTATCACTGGCATTCTTGTGCTTTGATTATTCAAAGATGTTTTTCACCACTTCATAACCCAGATTGAGATCATCTTTCCAAAGAAACCTTCTGCATCAAACTCCTACCAAAGCATGCAGGGGTCTTAACATGTTCAGACATTAATGTCCTCATTAAAGACTCAGGAGTATCATTCATGAGGAGATAAAATCATGAAAGCTATCATAACTAATTGGAGACTTCATGGAAATTCTTCCAAAAGTAACAGTATTTTCCTTCCATGGTCAAACCAGGGATTGTACTCTAAACTAAAGTGTTTTATTATTATTTTATATTCTATTGTCATTATTAAATTAAAACATGGCTAGGGATTAGCTATTATAAGATCACAATGCCAGCTGCCTCTTTCACAAAAGTCCCTCATAACAAAATAGTTGCAGAGAGGCAGGGCTTGAAAGATATTGTAGTTATTATTGTTAATATCTTCATTTATAAGATAACACCAGAAATTTATTTCATTAAAAAGAATTCCAAATACCCCTTAAATATATATCCTTGCACAGCAGTCCTGTGAAATGGAAATCATACTGAGAAATAAATTGATGATAAAGTCTTTGGGCATGGTTATTTCAATAATAAATTAATATCTTAATAAAAGAGGTTTATCTGTTTAAAAATATTTCAAAACCAGTTGAACTGTGGAATTCTGACTGATACCCTTCTAAGTAAAATAGCTGATCAAGTATAAAGTATTAACAGAGTAAGGGGTTTTATTGTTCTTTTAGTATCCTTTTTATTAGTTTGGATATTTTAAAGAACAGGTCTATTATTAAATCAAAACAATTCATAGATTCTTACCTGGCTGTCTCTGTTATAGAAATTCCTCCATGGATTTTTTTTTTACATCATTAATGAAGTAATACCAGTTGTTTATTTCATTAAAATATACACCAAACCTCCATATTTCCCTCCTCAGAAATCCTTGTAAACAAAATATCTGCCAAGAACTAAAAGCATTTTAAAGTGGTTTGCCATACTAATATCACCCTTATCACCAATGCACCTGCTTGGCCTGCATCTACCAGGTATCTCTTACACCTTGGGACTAGGGGCCCAAGGAGAAGGTGATCAGAGCTATGAAATGGAATACTGGTGTTTGAGGATCTGGGAGGACCCAGGACAACACAGGGTGCAGAGACCTGCAGGCCACTGAGAGGGGATCAGTCAAAATGACACATTCAGGGGAGGGGAGGGTAACTGGGGAAGAGGCTGAGATTCCATGGACTGAAAATGCTTTTTCCATGGGTTCATAGGTTCATGGGTAGGGTGATGAATAAAAATAGGACAAGGAAGAGTATGGGGAAACAAATTTTCATAAAGCTATAAAATTAAAAACATGCCCATGTATCTTGGGAATTGACAATGATTAGAGACTGATAAATAATCCATGTTCTGTACCTATAAGTATACTATGTATATGATATATATATAATATGTATGCTATTTATATATGAACCCAAAAGATATAGGTATACATCTATGTTAGTGTGAATGTCTGAATGAGTAAATAAGCCCACAGTAAATCTAATCCCACTGCCCTACTGGCCTAAAGCCAGCCTTGTTGACTCAGGTGACTGAGGTGGAGGTGTGGCCTGGAAACCAGGGCACTCAGTGTCATGAGAGAGACATTTAGGTCTTTTCCCCAATTACATTTTTTTTCTCAATTATATTCAGGAGGAGCATGAGATATATATATATATATATTTGTTACACATTTTTAAAATGTAATTATTTTCATTTTCTAAAAATACCTAGATTACATAAATTTTACACAAAAAACATAAGGATTCCCATATGCCTCACTCCCCACACCTCCTACACCCTCCCACATAAACATCCTTCACTAGTGTGGCACATTCATTGCAGTTCATAAATGCATCCTGGGGCTTTGCCATTCAACATGGACCATAGTTCACATTATAGTCTACACTCTCTCCCACACAGTTCTGCATGCTATGTGATGATATAAAATGGCCTATATCTGTAGTTGCAACACCATTCAGGGCAATTCCCAAGTCCCAAAATAGCCCCTGTAATACAACTGTTTTTTCCTTCTCCCTGTCCCCAGAGCCTCCAGTGGCCACTGGCTCCACATCAATGTTGTAAATTCTTCCATTGCTAGAATGACAATATGTCTATAGTAGAATACCAGTAAGTCCCCTCTAGTCCATAGCTCTTTCTCCAATCCCAAGGATTCTGGGATGGTGAGGTCCACTCCACCTCCAATTGAAAGGGGGCACATATCCCTTGGGGAAGATGGATGGGACAATACTGCCTGAAGCTGCAGACTCTCTCTGTTCACTGATATTGTCATTGTCCATCATCATCTCCCCACCAGTTATCCTAGGTGAGTCCAATGAGCTGTAGAGTAGGTGTTGCTGCTCCACCAAGTTTCCAGGCCCATCTGGCACATGGACAGACCAAAGACTCAAGTCTCTGGATGTACACTTACAAACTCTAGCAACAAATATAGGTTTAAATAGAAGGGAGTTGAGGCATGTGCAGGGAAGACATAACTGAGTCCTACTCTGTTATTCACAGGAGCATAAACTCCAAAGTTGGGCCCACTGGCAAGGTACCAAACTCCAAAGCTATCTGTCTTGACCATAGGACCTGGGTGCCTCCAGAGAGCAACCTCAGTATTTGGGGTACCATCCACTTTGGAAGTCTATGAGGTCCTGCTGAGAAGTGTGTAAGCATTACCTCTGGGATGAACTCGTAACTCACTTTGAAGTCTTAGTCATGTAAACTCATTTGTCTTTACCTTTTCCCCTTTTATTTAAGGTCTTTTACCAGTTGCATTGCTAGTTGGTTCTTGGTAGCAATCCCTCAGTGCCAGGTAGACTCATCCCCAGGATTAATGTTTCATGCTGGGGGGAAGGTAATGCATTCATATGCTTTGTTTGGCTTAGAAGGAGGTCACATTTGAGCAACACGGAGGCTCTCAGGAGGCAACCCTTAGGCAACCAATTAAAATAGGCTAAGTTTCAATTTCAAGAGCAAAGACTCATAAGGCTTGTCTCAATATCAAGGGCTCATCAGTGGATCATGCTCCTTCACCAGTCATTGCCCCTGCAATTGGGGGACTGTTGCTGCTCCCTTAGAGAATGTGGCAGAGCTCTCCAGGATGGGAATTCAGTATTCTCTCAGTGATTGTGTAAGTCTCCATCCACTGTGACAAGGCCCCATGAACATTATAACATTTTTACATACCTTATATGTATATTCAGGTGAACTTCCTCCCATGCATCCCCCATCACTGACACCCCACACCAATGATCCTCCTTTGTCCCAATTGTAGCCCTATTGTGATCCAAAGTGTCTTCAAAAATGAAGCCATTACAATAGCCAAATACAATTAATAGGAAAATGAAACAGTAATGATAAGTTTAAATGTAAGAAATAAAATACATAAAAAATTTTAAAAACTAGTAATAAAATAAAATTAAAAGGTTAGGATATTAAAAAAATGAAAAATATTTATTTTTTTTTTTACATTTAGCCTTTCATCACCACAATATCTGGTGTCCTGTCTGTACTAGCTGTTAAAAAAACAGTGGACTATTAGTGTTGGAGAGGATGTGGAGGAATGGGAATCCTCATCCACTGCTGATGGGAATGTAGAATGGTCCAGCCATTGGGGAGGACAGTTTGGTGCTTCTTTAAAAACTAACTATAGAGCTTCCATATGATCCAGCAATTCCACTGCTGGGTATATAGCCAGAATAATTGAAAGCATAGACATGAACAGATATATGCACACCAATGTTCATAGTGGCATTATTCACTGTTGCTGAAAGTGGAATCATCCCAGGTGTCCATCAACAGATGAATGGATAAACAAAATATGGTATTTACATACAATGGAATATTACTCAGCTGTAAGAAGGAGTAAAGTGTTAACATATGGGATAACATAGATGAATCTTGAGGACTTTATGTTGAGTGAAACAAGCCAGGCATTGTAGGATGAACAGTACATGACATCACTGATATGAACTAAGCAAATTGAGCAGACTCAGAGAGCTATTGTCTGGAAGATAGATCTACAAGAAATAGAAATGGAGAAGAAGGCTGTGAGCCATCACCCATATGGACATAATCTATGGTGAGTGTGAAGTCACATATTGAAGGGATATGACAAAAGGGTAGTGATATTATTGGGTTGGGTGGTGCAGGGTTGACAGGTGGGTAGATTGGGAAGGGTGGGTTGGAAGGTCAAGGGTACTGGGGAGGGTTGGAAGATAGACCAGGTGAATACTGGGGATTTGCAGGTATGTGGTTGAAAGTACAAAGTTGAGAATGCTCTTATGGCAATATGACAAGGAAGGGTTACTGGTTTAGGGTGTTGGATGGGCAGGCATCTGGGACAGGGTACACCTTTTCCCCAATTTAAAACATTTAGTTTGCTAGCACTATTTTTTATCCACTACAAATGGAATTATCACATAATTGTCTCTAAATATATACATTCATACATACACACTTACATACATATCTAATAAGTAATAAAAGGTCTTTCAAATGGTTTTCTTTAACTCTTCTGGGTATTTTCACTGTGCATGTCAACATGTGTGGATGAGTCCTTAGGAGAAGACTTCTCATGGATAAGAACTCCTCATGCATTATAAAACACCATAAAACACACAGACCAAGTCAAATATATTTATGGAGGTTTTTAGCATTATGGTTTTTTGGTGTTCTTGATTAATCAATTCAATCAAAAACCCTTGAAACTGGCTAGCCTAGCTGTCCCTTTCATGGAAGTGCCTCTTGAGAAAATATATATGAAAAAATAAAATAATTTTGAGGTCTTTGGCCATTTCAAATATAATTATAAAATCAATTATAATACCTTAATCAGTCCACTTTAACTTCCTTTCCATGTACTAAAAACCTTATGAAGAAAACCTGTGTCCAGAGACAAGAATTTAAAGAAATGAGGTCTTATTATTGGAGGTATTAAGTTAAGATGAAATGGAGGGTTGGTGTTTCAAAAGAAATTTTAAAGTTACCTTAATTGGCTGCCTATTTCTACTGAGTCATACAAGCAATTTAGAAGACGAGAGTTATTATTGTGATAATAGTCATGCAAGACAATTAGAGGAATTTATTATAAGAAAATTTAAAGTCCCCTTAGCTCATTCTTCTTTTGACAGAAATCATTCCAAATAAAATACCTACTAGGAATTTCAATAAAACATTTTATTTTACTATTATTGCAATTATTCAAAGAAACAGAGTTTCCTGAAGAAATTGCTGAATCAACTATGTGAAAATAAAAGAATTTGGAATGCACTGCACCATAAATTAAGGAAGTGCTCAAAGATGGTGAGATAACGGAAAGACACAGGAACAACTTTAAGTGGTTCCAAGCAACCAAGACAGGTAGTATGTGCATGAAAATAATTAAAGATAGCAATAAAATAGGAATCTTTGTGTTCACACTGATACACATAAATAGTAAATGAGGGAGAAGGAAAAGCTCTTTCTTACAATGGAATGCCCACCAAATAACGGAGAAGCATGATTGAGTTTGAAAGTTATATTTTGCAAACTTTATGGTAATAATTTTCTTAGTCAAGGATTACCAATGCATGCTAAAAAAAACAGGGTAAAATTTGAGAAGTTTCAGGATATTCACATAGTCTCAAATATGTCCCTGCAAAATACTTACTCATTACAAAAATGAAAAGACTACTCTTCAGAGAAGCCTGGCAGACTACACTTCATCAAAAGGATCAGGATACCATCACCAGCAATAGGACAAATGGACACCATGCAACCCCCACTCCCCAATATGATATACAGGGAAGAACATAGCATCCCTCAGTGGGATTCTTACCCAAGATACATACCTATGTCCAATCACATGGAAACATTAGAGCAGAGATTCTTAACATTTTGTTCCACAGACCCCTTTGCCAGTCATGTGAAAATCACAGACTCCCAAGTCCACACTATACTGTATGTTATTTAATATATCACACACACAACAACATGTCCCCACAAGAATAATGTGTTTTTGAATTCCAATTCAAGCTCATGAACCCCTTATTAAGAATCCCTGCATTAAAGAAACCCATACTGAGCCATATCCTTCATAAACATTGTTTCTGAAAATCAGAAAGACATACACTGTCCCTGATTGAAAGATCCTAAAGAGATATGACAACTAAATGCACTGCTCCATTGTGGACCATGGCCTTTAGTTGTAATGGACATAACTGGACAATTGATGTACCCTGAATGGAGATGAAACTTGACTAGATGGTAGTGATATATCATGTTAATTTAAAAAATAATTAATGGGTGATTTTTTAAATGTAGGAGAGTCTTTTTGATTTGAAGGACAAACTCTAACATATTTGGGGGTGATGAGGCAGTATTTGGCAACTTGCTTAGAAAGTTCAGAAGAAAATGTTCAGGAAAAGAAAGTTTGGGAGATATAGAGCAAAGACTGTAAAATGTTAACTTATTTATTTATTAAGCATCTTTTTCATATATATTTTAAAAGATGCTTAGATTACATAGATGTTACACAAAAATTACAGGGATTCCCATGATCTCCACCTCCCATACCTCCCATAACATCTCACATAAACCTCTTTCATTAGGGTGGCACATCACCTGCAATGAATATACACATCCTGGGGCTTTGCCACTAAGCATAGACCACAGTTCACATCATAGGCCACACTCTCTCCCATACAGTTCTGCATGGTATATGCTGCTCTAAAATGGCCTACGTCTCTCACCACAATGTTAACTTTTTATGATTATATGAGTGAGAGATGAATGGGTTTTTCTTTGTACCATTCTATTCACTGAAGTCTTCACTAATTTTCACTAAGTTTAAAATTATTTCAAATTAAAAGTTAAAAAATGTAAGTGATCACTCCTTACATAAACTAAAGCTGAATTAAATGCCTGCCCATAGTTAAAACCTTCAATGTCATAAGGGATATTATCATTATTACTAAGTCAGTTTAGCCCCAGCCAATGGGAACCACAAATAGCCTTATTACTAGGAGGAAGCATGAGTTCCAAAAAAAGGAAAGGACATTGCTGGTCAATGGGATCCCAGGCTGTTCTATTTCCCAGCAGGTAAGCAAAGGTGTAAGTATTATACTACAGTCAAATTCTGGCACCCCAAAGCTTGGGCTGGAAATTAGAAAATCATGGAGTCTTCCACCACCCACCTTCCCTGATGTTTAAAATGCAGTTCAAAATCCAGCCCTAACCAGCCACCATGAGCACCCATTTTACAGACACACACTGACCATGATCCCCTTCACCACACTTATGGGGTCCCCCAAGACTAAAGGCCCCACATTGGATGCCTAATTTTCCAAAGCTCATCCTGAGGATGAGGCTCTCCAGGGGTTCAGCAAGAATATCTGACCCTACATAGAAGCCCAGTCTTTCTCTGGGAACCCCTCTACCCTCTGTGCCAGCCCTGACTCCTACCCAGGACAGACCCCCAGCCAGGACTCAAACCCATGCCATGGTTGAAGGACGTACCCTGGTAATCTGAGGTGGGGACTGAGATTGAACAGTCTGGTTCACTCTTCAAAGCAACCAGTGGGCTCCATGGCCAGTGGCAAGAGGGAGTCACCCATTACTATGCTGGACCCAGGCTCTGGCAAGGCAGGGGTGGGCTCTTGGCAATCTTGGGTAGTCAGAGAGACACCAGGCTAAGCCAATGACTGCTTAGACCAGTGGGCTGTGGATGCCCTGACCAATAGGGAATGCAATTGTTCTGTTATTAGGCAGAAACTGTAAGTAAAAAATAGTAAGTAACAAATAGAAGAGAAGAGTTAAACATATGGATTTCCTTTGAATCTGCACAGGCAGATTGTTCCCTTCTCCACCCCAGGTTTGCACTAGATGGGAAAGACAATAAAGGCAGTGAACTTATAGACATGGGTATAGGTAAGGAGGGGATGAGAAGCCCACTGAAATAAGAGCCCCAAAGAAAGCCTGTAGACTGAGCCCATCTCCCACTGCCCCTCTTTAATTCCCAGAATGCTGGTGGCCAGACTCACAACACCCAGGTAGGAGTCTGGAGGATGCTTTGGGGGAGATCTGAAGCTGCCCAAGCCAGAGGTCTCAGATCCACATGGGTCCTCAGCCACTGAACCCCTAGGAGCCCCGAGAAACACAGGCCACACCCAGGCACACAGAGCTCCATTCAGCTGTTCTCCCCAAGCACAGGGATGTGAAAGGGTGGCCAGGACCACTGGATACTTGAGGACAGGCTCTAGTCTGAAAGCTGGAGAACAAAGCTCTCACTAAAAAGAGGGAAGGAAGGAATACACAGAGGCCTAAGCAGCCTGTAGGTCTCTGCAGAACAGGTCCTGGAGCTGACCCCTTCTCTCTATCTCCAGTGCTTTCCCCACTCTCTCATGCCAGTGTAGCAATCAACATCATCATCTTAAAGAGTCCCTTTCAAGGTCTCCACCTGTTCTTCCTCTATACCCTTTTCCCCTCACACAGCCACAGTTCTCTTAAATTAAAATTAAACTCTTTACCCTTGTGACAGCTTTTACCCCATCCCTCTGGCTACCATTCACTCACTGCATTTAGTCTTCTTGGGCCTCTTGCTGATCCACAGACACACACCCCTCAAACCCCTTTCATAGCTATCACCTGTCCTGTGCCTTCAGCCTGCAGTGCTAATCCCCAGATTGGGTCACTGCTCAGGTGTCCCCTCTTTACAGGGGATTCCCCTGACCTCTCCTTCTAAGCTTCCCTTTCCCACACCCATCAATCCTTCCATTCCCTGAGCATTCTTCTCCTTTACTTTATCCTCACATAATATCCTCTGTGTTCTGTATAATTTTCCTGTTCAGTAACTACCCCCTTCAAATATCAGCTCCACTAGGACAGCAAAATTCTTTCTCATCGTTACCATTCTATACCCAGATACAAGCTCAATTTTGTAATGATGTTTCTGTCCTCTGTGTTATTTCCCCAGCCAACTTCCTAAAGTGAGTGTCACTTCCTGCTTTCCTTCTGCCATCACTGATAATCCCCAGTTGGTGCTCATTGTCTAAAGAAGGAGTGTCATTTCTGACTGAAACTACTAATCCTGGGGATGCCAGCTATTTCTATGGAAGAGAAACCCCTGCTGATCCCTCAGTTTTCTTTGAGGTGGGTTAGATGGTGAGGGAGAGGCATGAGGGGTGGGATGTGGAGGTTTCTACAAATTGTCCAAGGGAAATTTCTTCATGGTCAGAAAATTTTCAGTGGTACACATGACAAAGAAAAAAAAATAATCTACGTATGCCAATTTTGTTTTTTTATCCTTTCTTATTTTAGAACATAAATTTTAAATGATAAAAATTCTCTCTAAGAATACAGTTTACAGCTCAAAAAAAAATTTATTTTGTAATGTTTCAACTAATACATATTAAGTTAAAAAATAAAGTTGAATTTATTTAGGAGTTGTGACTATTAGGAATTCAACTATGCCAAAAAATATTGTTGCTGATATTTAAATGTCTCCAATGGCTAAACAATATATATACATATATATATACATATTTAATTAAAATACAATTTTTATGATATATAGATAGAATAATAAAGTAAAAATAGATCACCTAAGGTCACTTAACGTATAAATAAGCAATAAATAAAACTTAGAAATAGTTTTGGGATATGTAGCTTGATGAAATTTCGATTCGAGTAAGAGTTTAAATAGTAGGACTTCCTTTGCCTTTAGGGAGATAATTCAAACTTTTTCGAAAAGAAAGAAAGTCCTACATTTTTATAGAAGTTGAGAGTTTTTTTCATCTAAAAGAAGGAAATGGGCTTGTCTTTGTCCAGGTTGAGAAGATGGAGGAACTCCAGTCAATGGAGAGGGCCCCACTGGCATCCAGGACCTTCAGAGAAAGGCTGGGTAGGTTAGCACAGCCTGGAGGCTCTGGAGACCTGAGTGGAGGGGAAGGGACAGCATTTCTCTAACTCTTAGACCCACCCCTGGGGGAAAGGCCATCAGAGGGTAGATGGGGGTTCGGAAAATGCCTTACGCTGTGCTGGTTCTCATGACCCCTTTGAGAGACATCAGTATACCTCCCATCTCCAATCTCACAACTTCCAGTTTTGAGCCTTTGGTACTCTCTCTAATTTTGGGGACAGTGAAGTTAATCTTACCAGCATCTCTTTCATTCTCTTTTCCTTTCTGTAGATATCTTCAAGGCTGGGTATTTTTAAAGTCTCCTTCTCTGGCTTTGCACCTAAAGATGGCACAGTCTCTGCAAAACTCTGAGAGCAAACTAAGTAGCTGGGCATTACTCTTCAATCACTGCAATACAGTGTGTTTGCAGGCTGCTTTTCTCATCTTATATAAATCTGGCTTCTAACAGACTGGATAAGTCTGAACAACAATAAGGGACTCACCAGTAAATTGAAGACAGGTGGATGCTGTGGAATGTGAGGACTGGACTCATGTTATTTGACAGTAGTTCATCAACACCTCTTGCAGCATCCCAATGATCACCAAATGTCAGGAGTTAGGTTCACAGTCCCTCTATGGCACTGTAGGCACCCACAGGGCTCTTCCCAGTAACCATGGATCTGTCAGCCACAACAAACAACTGAGAACTCCCCAGGATTCCACCTGGAACACACAGAAACTGGCAGCTTCGGCAGGTCATCAGTGAGAGGGTCTGGGGGTAGGATAAGGAGGGGAGACTTGGAAAATAAAACATCCTTGTCTCCATTACATTCTGATGATCATTCTTCTGTCTTTATTTTTTGAAAGTGATGTAACAGTAAAATGCAGTGAAATGTGCCTATCTTAACTGAATTACTGTCAGATTTTTAAAACTTTTCACTCCCCCATACGCCGCAGTATCCAATAATCCTATCAAGATATGAATCATTTCTTTCCATTGATCCATAAAATTACTCCTGTAGCTTTAATTGAGACCCAAACCCCAAAGCAGACTCTGTTTTTATTTCTATCACCATACATCATTTTTTCTACTTCTTGTGATTCATAAAAATGAAATAAATCAGAATACACTCTGGTGAATGTGTCATTAGCTCAAAATAATTTTTTGAAATTTGTTAACGCTGCTGTGTGGATGAGCATTTCTGTCTGCTTTTATCATTGAGTTCTATGGCATTGAATACTATGTTACAAAATGTTTATTTATTCTCCTCTTGGTGAATTTTTCCATTGCTTCCAGTTTGGGGCATTATGAATACAGACATTATGAATTTCCATGTACAAGTCCTTTTTATAAACATGTGTTTTCATGTTTATAAACATGAAATACATGGCATTAGAAAAGCGTAATCAAATGGCAGGTGTATGAGAATATTTTTTTAAACTGAGGTATTATTGACATGATGTAATATTCATAAAATTAAATATACAATATTTTTGGTAAATGTAGAGTTATGGAACCCTCACCAAGATCCAATTTTAGAACATTTCCACTACCCCCCAATTTTTCTCTTCTAATTTACTCCATCCATTGCATTTGACATAGTCATTCTCATCTGCTCGAAATCAATTATTTTCTGGTTCACTACATTCTCCTGTTTGTTTTTGTTTCTTTGTTATTCATCTGACTTCACTACCCTTTCTCCTCTGCCTTCTTGCTAGGCTTTCTGTTTCTTCAAAGCCTCTAGTGTATTTCCTCCAGGCTCAGTCCTTGGGCTCCTTTCCTTCCTCAGCACCATGTTCCAAGGCAGGAGTGCCTTGACTTTAAACACCATCTATACTGGCATGTATAATCACATTTATTTATCCATCCCATTCCTTTCCATGCAGTCCTGATAGATGCACAGCTGAATTAGGATGCTTCTATGTGGATGTCTAGCATGCTAACATGGAACTCTGGGCTGCTCCAAGGAACCTGCTCCTCCTCAGGCTCCATATTCAGGAACTCCACCTGACAGGGGTTCTGGTAACTGCTGTCACCTTTCTTGACTTCTCACTTTCCCTCCACCCCACATCCATCCCATTAGCATATACTGTGCCCCATCAGAACAAGTCCATATCTGTCCCCCTCTCTTTGCCTCCACCTTCCTTCCCAGCTCAGCCCCACCTATGACAGAAGGACTGTAGTGCCTTCTCCCTCTTGCTTAAGTGCATGAAAAAAGGTGTACCATGCTGTTCTGTATATTGTGTATTAAGTTAAATTTACTATTCACAGTGATCAAATATTCAATATCTTCATTACATTTTCTCTGCTTATTCTATCAGCAGTTGAGAGTTGTAAAAAAAAAGTCCTCAAATCTGTGACTTTATTGTACTTCTGACCCTTTTCAAAAGTAATGCTATTCATTGTGTACACATTTTAAAATGCTATGTTTTCAGAGCTGATGACAGCACAACTCTGTGATGATACTGAGAGCCACTGAATGTAAATTTTGGATCAATTGTACAAGGCAGAGGACCATATAACTCAGTGAACTCTATGGTGAATGATGGACTGCAGTTAACGGTATAAATATTATACACACACACACATACACACATACAAATATAATTCTCGTAAACTATAACAAATATACAATTCTGATATATGGTGTGAATAAAGGATGGTTTGTGGAAAAATACATCAAATATAATCTATGGACTATAGATAGCAGTAGCAGTAGTATTATGATGATGTTTTTTAATCATCTGTAACAAATGTGTCACAACAATGTAAGGTATTGATGATGGGGTGATGTATTGGAATCATGTATAGTATGCCCGATTGTTTTATCTCATAATTTCTCAAAAAATATACTATGCTTTCCAGGGAATTCAAACCTTTTTATCATTACAAAAGGGCACTCAATTTCTAGTATTTTCCTTAGTATGTTTTATTTAATATTGTCAAAGTGAAATAAAATTTACTAGTTTTAACATTTTACATGGTATATTGTTTTCCACATTTTACACTTTGCTGTATGTCTTAGATGACTTTCTTATATCTGTACAGATAAATCTGTTTTTAGTCGACATGACAATTTTTATTATTTAAGAGCAACATTTATATTCATTAATAATAAATGTTAATTTTAATTATGTTCAATATAATTAAATATATGTCATATAATTCCATATAAATATTTATTTAAATCTGCCTTTTTTTCATATACTATTTGTGCTATTTGTTCTATGTTCTTTTTTTCTTCCTGAATGCTTTCTTTTGGACTGATTATTTTTGTTCAATTTTTCTCTCCTATTTATTTGGATGAGATGCACTATTTTAATATTCTTTTAGATATTAACTGAGAAATTACATTTTTGCTTGCCTTATCATATCTGACATTAATTATTCTTTCTTGACTTCACAAATAATACATTTTAAAACACTTTAGACCCATTTATACATCTTATGAAATATGTTATCATATGTTTTAATACTTTATTGATGTTCTAACTGACAGATATCATTACTATTATTTTATCAATTCATTATTCATGAGTTTAATTAACAATTATTTTTTTTCAATCCATCCTGAATCTTGAACCCTCCATCTGGGATGATTTCTTTCTGCCTGAAGAAGGCTTTTTCACATTTGCTTTTAAAATTAGTTCTCTGGCAAACTTTCTTAGTTTTTACTTGTCTGGAAAAGAGTTTGTTTACTTCACCTTGAAGAACTTTTTCATTATAGAATTCTACGGCCATTACTTTCTAATAGCAGTGTAAAGATCTCATGGCATTGCCTTCTATCTTCCATTGTTGGTGTTGGTAGACTTCTCTTCAATTTTTGCCACTTTACTGCTAATATCCTATTTTCTAGCTACTTTTAATATTTTCTTTTGTTTTCAATATGCCTACATGTGCATTTATTTTGATTTTTCCTTCTAGGATTTGTTAAGTCTATAAATCAATGTCTCATCAATTTTTGACAATTGTTAGACATGATCTCTCCAAATACAGCTTCTACCCTATTTTATATTTAGACTTCTTCTAGCACTTCCACTGAAATATATGTTGTAACTTCTCATTATATTTCCTATTATTCTATCATTCTTACACTCTCTTCAATATTTTCCATTATTTTTCTCAGGTGTCATTTTTTAGATATTTCAAGGCTTATTCTTCTAGTTCATCATTCTCTATTCTGCTATATTTAACTATTTTTTCTATTCACTGAGTTCTTCATTATTCAACTATATTTTTAATTTTTTAGTGTTTCTTTGTGTGTGTGTGTATTCCTCCTTGTTACTTTTTAAACTTTTCAGTACACTAATTTTTAAGTTTATCTTTTATGTCTTTGAAGATAATAAGTACTGTTATTTTACATTCTCCACCTAATATGGAGTTCCCAATGTGTGATTTTGTTTCTTCTCACTCATATTATCTTGTTTACTTTTTCACCTGATCATTTTTTTATTATATGTTTGACATTATATTTCAAAACTATAGAAATGATGCGAGGCCTAGAGTGGTGCTAATCTTTTTCAGAGGGGACTTCAGTTTGCTTCTTCCAGTCCCTGTGGTCATCAACAATCCAGGACAAAGTTCATCTAATTTGAAGACTTGAGCTTTTAAGTACTCTTTTGCTTTTGCTTTACACTTATACCCAAAGAGCAGTCTATCAGGGTCCCAACAAAAAGCAGTGGATGGATTATCAAATTTTACCCTTGTTGACCCTGGGCATTGGCAGGTGTGTCAATGAAAGCTTAGTGTTGTTAAATGCAATTATCAGCCTCTTTGCTTCCTTTTCAACTAGATAAACACAGGACATAAGCAAACCTGAATAATGATTCATATTTCTGTATTCCTACCTTTTTCTAGAACTTGACCCAGGATTACATCACTTTATTAAATAAAGACAAACAAGAGGAAATGCTTGTTATGCTTACTAAAAAAAAAGGGGGGGGGTTGCTATGGTTTGTTTACTGCCACCATGGAAACCATGGTCTGTAGACATGGGACATGGCTTCATAGGGATAGAACATAGGCAGTGGAGGAGTGGAGGAGATACAACTCCTTTGCTTAAGCAGCCCCCCGATGGACTTAGAAGTTCCTTCCTCATCCCTGTGCCCTGTGCTATGAACACTGGGCTGGAGATCTGCCCTCTTCCAAATGACAATGTGATGCTGATGCTAAATAAATTCACCTACAAACTGGATTTCTCCTTACTAGACAGGGATGAGCGTCATTGAGATGGAGGGGGAAGTACTCTTGGCAGGCAAGGACAGACATCCAGGTAAGGAATCAGGTTGGGGAGTAACATATTTGGGAACTAGGGAAAAGTCACAGATGTCCTATTGTGATGTATCTTGAACTTCAGGCAGGGATTGGCCAGACAAGTGGGGGCAGAAATAGCCTGGATCCAGGGTCTGCGCAGAAAGGAGTTTGGGCACAGAGCGGAGACTCCCCTGCTCTTGTTACTTCTGCTGGTTCCTACTTCCCTTGGCCTTTAATGTTGACCTTGCTGAGGAGGCTGCTCTTAACTTGCCTTGTCTGGGTCCCAGGAACAGATTCAGGTCTCCTGCTTGCAATCCACTGCCAACTTCTCTACTCTCTGGTCAGCTAAAGAAAGTGAAATGCCAAGCTGAACCTTTTTGAGTTCAGGAAGGAAATGTCAAGATTCACATGCTCATAGCATTGACAACAGGGAGAACATCAGGAGTTCAGTAACCCTGATAAATATTATGGGAATCCCAGAAAGACCTGTGACCATTGGCTGACAAAAATAGAAGTTAGGCTGTAAAAGACTGCACCAGGCAGTATAATCTGTATGCAGAACACCAGAGTAGAAAGAGAAAACCTCGGAGGTACAGATGATGAAAATGATTCAGACTCCTTCAATCCCAAAAGAGAGTGGACTTTTATGAGAGACTTAATTAAAACCATTATCACAGTTTCTGGTTCTGCTAGAGAAGGACATGTAGAAAGGTATGCTCAGCCTTAATTAGTGCATTTCTTCTCCACCAAAGCAGATGAAGGATATGTGAGTCCACACTAGAAGTTCTTCATGGGGGAGTACAGCAGAAAGTCTGCCTTCTGTGGTACTAACAATTTTCCTAACTGGGCACACTCAGTGAGCTGTTTGTCCTTCACACAGTCATATCCATGCTCCTTGTGCTCTGTGGTATTCTCTGATTTGTGTAAGGAGGGTCTCCCTCCACCTGTCCAGAAGGCTGAGGAGGGGAAAGTGGAGTGAACACTGAGGGCAGGGTGTTTCCCTGTACTCCCTAAAGGAATGTGGAATGCTGGAGACAGTATTGGCCATGCTTTTTCCAGATTTCTTTCCCCATTTATATCATGAACCCAACAGATTCATTTACCCTGAACTTTCATCTCTTTGCTTAGGGAATTCCAGAAAATATGAATATAGGAAGGAATTCAGAAAGGTTTGGTTTTCCAACAGGTAATCATGAAATATTTAAAAAATAATGGAAAGCTGAAAGAATTTTACAGTTGATACTTATTGCCCACAACATTCTACCCTTAACATTTGAAAGCATTTGCTTTATCAATACCCCATTTATAAATTGAGCCAACTTATTTTTATCCATTTCAAGCAAAGTTGCAGACATCAGTAAATATTATCTAAATAATTCAGAATGAGTATCTGTAGAGTTCAATATTTTTAGTATAATCATTTTTACTTAATATTTACATACAATGAAATACACATATCTTCAGTGATAAGCTTTAACAATATATACCTATTCAACCAAACCCCTGTCAAGTTATCGAATATTAATCTTTACTCCATAATGGTTATGGAGTAAAGATTGATATACTCTCATGTCAACCCCCATGTAGTAAATCCAACATCTATTTCTACAAAGGCAACCAGTGCTCTGGTTGTTTTCCACCACAGATACGTTTTTACTGTTTTAAGTGGTTCATATCCATTATATCATAGTTTATTAATTATATTGGGTAAGGCTTCTTTCACTCTTCAGGATAAGAATATTATATATAGCAGTAGTTAATTCTTTTAAATGTTTTGTAAATTTCTATTGTATGAATTATCATCCATCATTTATATGTTTTCCTATTGATGGAAATCTGGACTGGTTCAAATTTGGGGCTCTTATGAATAAATATGCTATGATCATACTTGTAGATATCATTTCATAGTATTCTTGAGGTAAATGCCATCATTTATTTGTAATCTAAGGACCAGAGGAGGAAACTTCCGCAATTAGTCACAGCAGACTCAAGAATGTCCCTGATATCAGTGATTTGTGCTCTGTCAAAGTTCTACTTCTGGCCAGGGACTAGAAGGAGTCAGGGATTTTAGACTTTTTTACCCTATCTCCACTGGTTCCCCATATGTCCTTTACAATTTAGACATTATAGACCAAACTCCTGTGGGATGGAGAAAGCAGACTGCATTTTCTATTTCACCTTTAGCTTTGGCTTAGGATCTGAACAGGCCCATGAGCAGAACCAGATAAAATTTCTGACTTGCTTTGTGAACATTGACACATCCTTTCCTCTCTGAGCATCAGTTTCTTTCTGTGTAAATAAAGGGATTAACTCAATTGTCTGAGGATCATCTGGGCCTGAGAGACTGGGGCAGGAGCTGTACCCAGAGATTCAGGGGTCTGATGGTTTAAATGATGCTGGGATGTCCTCTCTCCCCTCTGCTTTCTGTAGTCACCAGTGTAGAATCTGGAAGTACCAAAGTCATCCCTCTTTTCAAGTGCCAGACAGGATCCAATGCATGCCTTCCCACTAGTAGCAGCTCCAAAGATCCCATGATGGTTAGGGATGTGCCACATGCTTGAACAGTAGTTCAGTTACTCTGTGGTCTCCTGAAGATTTTCCTCTGAAGTCCTGTTCCACTTCACCAGCTTTTTGTAAGAAATGGCTCCCAGAGCACATGTAGTGTTGGAGTTCTGTCCCAGGGTTGTCCCTTGAAGCCTAAGGAGATAAGCAGTTGTGTGTATGTGTAAGTGACTTTATATGGAGGTGTTTGTGTACACATGGACACTTTTATTGCTAGTAACTCTCATTTATGAAGTACTCACAGAGTTCTAGGCATGATCATGGCCTGGAGAGCCTTTCATCCAGACTGCCTTTTCCCTGTCCCTCACCTGCATGGAGAAGCTGCAGAGAAGCACCCAGGATGAGGAGGTCCAGAGAAGCCACTTCAGGAAGGTTGTGTTGTTGAGACACAAGAATAAAAATCTGTCACCATTGCTGAGTTGTTCCTGAGCCCTTCCCATGGAATAGTAGAGAGCTGGAGGACAGAGCCAGACTTCCTATGAATTTCTTGGTTGGGATTAATGTGATGCTTCCTCATCTCTGCCCCCTTCTCAAGACTTCACTTCCAGTTAGGCATGGCTGGGAGGAACCAAGCCAGGGCTCTAAACCCTGACTGCCATCCCAGTGCCCTTCCCCCACAGCACACTGCTCTGAAGCCTTGAGCTGGGCCTGAGCATGTGCTGAGCAGCCAACAGTGCTGTTGGAGGGGGGCTTTAAAACCTTCCCATTATTTTAGCATTTACTTTGTGGATATCTCTGGGATTTCTAAGTATAATCTCTGGCTTAAGAAGTTCCTTTTAGAAAAAGCTCCCATGATGGGGATTTGAGTGATAGACAGTGGGAATCCCAATGCTCAAGGAAGGTGGGACTTCATTTCTCTTCCTCTCTGAGGGGCAGAATCAGAGCTGGGCCTGTGAAGGGGGCTTTGGCAGCAGACTTGGTGTTCAGGGTGGACTGAAAGTTGAGGTTTTGACTAAATGAGCCAACCATAGAATCTCCATGGTATTCCATGAGTGAAGGACTCAGGAGACACTCATCTCGAATCCAGCCTTTGTCAGAGCTCTGGAAAACACTTTTGATATTAAATGAAGTTGAAAACACAAAATGTAGGTCCTGTTCCAAAGAAGATGGTGATCTAGCAGTGCCTGCTTGCTCTGGCCCATGAAATCTGTCCTTGAAAAAGCTGCAGAGGAAAACATGGTATCCAGGAACAGGCAAACCCCCAATCATGGCAAACTTCTGGGAAGAGGGAACACTTTTTTGGTCTGGGGTATGCATGTGTATTTGTATGTATGTGTGCATTTGTGTTTGTGTGTAGTGGAGAAGGTAAGATACTAGCTACAGCTTGCTGCACAGGCTGCCTTCCACACCCATGAGAGCAAGGCTGAAGAGAAGTGCTTTCAGTTCTGCGCTGGGATCTCCTCACTCATTGCTTCCTGAAAAGCTTTGCCTACCTGCCCTAACACCAGGAATCAGTGGCAAAGTTCAGGTCTTTAAAAGTAGTGTCAACAGGAGTAAAGTCAGAGCTATATGAAAGCTCTGCTGGGTGAGGAACAGGGACAAAATGTAGGGAATGATGTGCCCAGGCAATCACACACCCTCTTTTCCCCAAGGCCTCACAACCAGTGGATTCCAGTCTGATCCCAATGCTGCATGTTCCTGGAGGCTTGAAAGTGAAGCCCTGACAGGATGATTCCTTGGAGCCTTAGACTCCAAAGGTGAGTGTCCATAGGGTCTGGGCTGCTGCAGCCTCTCTGCCCAAAGGCTACTTCCTCCCCTCCCCTTTCTTGAACTCACTATTGCCTGACATCAACCATCCTCTCCCAACTTTCTACAGGGTAAATGAACTCAGGGGCCATGAGGCAACTGAGCAGCACAACTACCTTAAAGTGAAACAACAACTGGACATTATGTGACCTGGGAAGCAGAGGTCTAAGAAGAGATGGATCAAAATTTAAAAATAGTAATAAATAATGATAACAAAGAAAACAAGAACAAATATTCACCATGTGAAATGAAAAAATCTGAAAAGAATGAAATTGAAATATTAGTAATAAAAATATAATGTTATTATTGGTAAGAGCTATTGTGATTCAGGTCTTATAGATCATTGAGGTCAATAATGAAAAATGTTTTTTAATATATTTTGCTCAATGTACTTTTCAAATACATATACATCCTTTTTGTCTGTTTTCTTGTTTATATGTATCTGAAAGAAAAATCAGAGTAGACTATGCAGAATATGGCATTTTACTTGGGACACAAAAGTTTTACTGCAGGAAAGGAAGACAGAATGGAAGTAGCTTTGGAGTACTAGGGATGAAAAAGGATTTTTTTAGACATAGAAAACAAATTGGTTTGAATTCTGATTAGACCAGGGTTTGTACATCTCATAGGGAAGCTTTAGGGCAAGAGAGCTTTATTTTTAGTGATCCAAAGGAAATGAACTAGGGGCTTGATTGGCTCCCTGGGTTAATTGCCTTGGTGGGGAGTTTTATGATATGTCTTTCTCTATAGCTTTACTTTCATAAATTAAAAATTAACAACAGCAATTTTGGAAAAACAACTATAAAAACCTGTGAAATGAGGCTCTTCTCTGTTCTTCTTTATGTGAATGTGTTTGCAAGGGATGAAGGGAACTTTCCTGCAGTATTGTTGCAGATACAAATCAGTCTCTTTAATCAAACCACCTACTTTGTATGATTTCATTCTGTACTATTTTCATTTTTTTATTTCTTTTAAATTGTAACCAAATTATCCATACAAAGAGTATAAAAATAATTTATGTTTATTGTGACAAGCAGCAAAACTCCTTTTCTAGCCTCAGCTAGAAGGCTCTTCCTTCTGCATGATTTCCCACTTCTAACTGCATTGACTGATTATTGTGGGTACATATTTCTGTTTGTAAACATGCATGTCTCTCTTTTTCATCCATCTTACACCCCACCATATATGAGAAACTTCATTTGCCCTCATCTTTCCAAAAATAGATTTTTAGGTTAATTTTCTGAGATCAAGCAAATACTACCCTTTTGTTGTATTCTTGAAGTATTTTTTACCTTTATTGAACCTCTCCTCAGTTGTGTGATGATCCCTGGTTTTCTTTTCATGTTGAGGAGTGGGAACCTAGAGATGACAGGAATCCTTGAATGTGAAGACTTCAGTGTGGCCCTCATTCTGGTGTGCTCTGTCCAGGCTTCTCCTGGAGGGTCTTGTGATATCAGTTAAATTAGGTCTAGAGAAATTAAGGCAAAACTCAGACATCTTTTAAAGTATGTGTCCCTGTTACCTACAATAACACCAGCCTAAGCTTTCAGTAATAATACATTTTAGGAGTGGTATCCTTATGTAAGTTAATGCTTTACAACTATATAACATACTACAGAGGAATTTGAAAATCATAGGAATTCCATTTAACAAGCTATATGAATTTAAAAATAATGAATAATTCAAAGTAGAATTTCAGACATTATAAAATGTGTTGTAAAGTAAGATATTTAAGATTGTGATTTGGAGATAGATGGACTTGCATTCCAGTCCTCTTACTGATGTATAGCTCCTGCAAAACTTTTGCTTGTATAGTCAACCATTAAACACCTGATAGGGTTTTTTATTGGAAGATATTAAATAAAATAAAAGTGAGGCTTCAAGTTAAACATGTAACACTGTACTTGGCATAGGAGAAAACTTCAGTAAACAAATATAAGCTGACATGGCACAAATGCAACAAGAAGAAAATTTATCAAAAATTGAATATATTGTTTGGGGAATTTAAAATTAATCTTTAATAAAAAGTAAATGATTGATAATCACAAAATAAGGGTATTAATTATGTCTGGATGTGAGGGAAGGGGACATGAGTATGGTGCATGCAGATGCCTCAAAGATACTGATTTTGTTCTATTTCTTATGAGTTGGTTAATGAACTGCCCTTTTTCTTATAATTATTCTATAAATCTTAGAAAATAATTTTATATATTTACTTGAAATGTGGCTAGTGCAACTGAAAAATGATTTTTACATTAAATTTAATTGTAATTATGAAACTATACTAACTAGTGGTCAATACACTGTAATCCCAAAGCCAGATAAATATACAATGAAAAAAGAAAATTACAGAGGTATTTCCCTAATGACTATAGATGCATATTTTGTTGAGGATATCCAACAGCACATTAAAAGAAATATACATTATAATCAAGAGGGTTTTATCCTAGGTATGCAAGGGTAGTTCAACATAAGAAAATTAATCAGTGTAATACAATACAATAAATTGAAGAAGGTGAATAACTTGATCATCATAACTTGATCATTTCAATGCAGAAAAGGCTCTTGACAAAATACAGCAGTCTTTATTTTTTAGTCAAAAATTTTATTGAAGTATATCATTCTTAAATGAACATACATAAACAATTAGTGTGTAGTAAAAGATGTGCACTTACGAAACAAACATTCATATCATCATATAGGGCTCCCATATATCACCCCACCACCAACACCTTGCACTGCTGTGAAACATTTGTTAAAAAACTATAAAAGAGCATTGTCAAAATATTATTACTGACTATGGCCCATACCTTAACTTGGTGTATTTTCCCCCAACCCAACTGAGTAACATCCTGTATTAGTGTTATATATTATAGTTCATGAGAGAACATTTTCACATTTGTTCTGTTAACTACAGTCCATCTTCCACCACAGGATTCATTGTGTTATATAGTCCCATTCTTTGTAAAATGCTTTCAAAGTTTATACTTAGTGCCTCTAATTTTCATCACAGAGTTGTGCTGTCATCACTTTGGCTAATTTTATAACATTTTCATTTCTACAAAAAGAAAAATACCATATTCCCTTATCACCCCATTCTTTCCCTTAGAATTGATATATTTTCTTTGACATTGTGGCAAAAATATTACAATATTACTGTTAACTACCATTCATAATTTATATTTATTGTAATATTCCTGTGTATCACCATATTCTTAACACTTTGTAAGTGAACTTACTTATATTTATACTATTAACCACAATCTTCAACCACCACTAACATGAGTATGTTACAATCCCTAGATTATTCTCTAGCTAGCATTCAATTGACATCCATAGGCTACCCTTTTCAGCAATATTTATAAATCAGCAATGTTAGCTATACACACTATAATGTGTTACCATCAACTCAATTAATTTCCACATTTTTACAACAGACCCTATTAAAAATTCTACACACAAAAAGCATCAGTTCTCAATCTCAAAACACATTCTATTTCCTAGGAACCTATACTATAGAGTTTACCTCTGTGAGTTTTCTCATCCTATTTATTTCATATTAGTGAGACCATACAATATTTGTCCTTTTGTGTTTGGCTTATTTCACTCACTGTACTGTCCTCAAGCTTCATCCATGTTGTAACATGCATCCTGATTTCATTTCTTCTTACAACTGAATAGTATGCCATTGTATGTATATATCACATTTTGTTTATCCACTCATCAGTTGATGGACACTTGGGCTGTTTCAAAAATTTAGAAATTGTGAAAAATGCTTCTATGAACATCATTATGCAAATGTCAGTTGAGGTCCTTGCTTTTGTTCTTCTGAATATATTCCTAGTAACAGGGTTGCTGGATCACATTGCAGTTCTTTATTTAGCTTCTCAATGTACCACCTAACTGTCTTCCACAGAGGCTACACCATTATACATCCCCACCAATAGTGAATGAGTTTTCCTATTTCTCTACATCTCTTCCAGCATGTGTAGTTTTCTGCTTTTATATAATGGCCATTCTATAAAGTGTGAAATGGTACCACATTTAATTTTGATCAGCATTTCCCTAAAAGTTAGTGATGCTGAATATTTTTCATGTAATTTTTGACTATTTATATTTCCTCTTAGGAAAAAAATGTCCATTCAAGTATTTTGCCCATTTTTAAAATTGGGTTTTTAATTGGGTTTAAAATGTCTTTTTGTCGTTGAGTTGTGTAATTTCCTTATGTAACATGGATACCAAACTCTTAAATGATAGGTGGTTTCTAAACATTTTCTCCCTTTGTGTATGCTGCATTTTCACCTTCTTGACAAAGTTTTTGAAGAACAAAAGTGTTTAATTTTGAGGAGGTCCCATTTATTTATTTTTTTCTTCCATTGCTTGTGCTTGGGGGGAAGGTTTAAGAAAACATCACCTACCACAAGATCTTGAAGATGTTTCCTTATATTTTCTTCTAGGAGTTTTATGTTTCTGACTTTTATATTTAGGTCCTTGATACATTTTGAGTTAATTTTTGTATAGGGTGTGAAATAGGGATTCTCTTTATTTCTTTTGGATATGGATATCCAGTTTTCCCAGTACAATTTACTGGATAGATTTTTCTGACCCCCTCTGGGAGGGTCTTGAAAGTCTTTTCAACAATTAATTGACCATAGATATGAGAGTCTATTTCAGAGTTCTGAATTTGGTTCAATTGGTCAATATGTATATCTTTATGCAAGTACCATGTTGGTTTTACCACTATACCTAAGTAAAATGCTTTAAAGTCAGGAAGTGGGAGTCCTCTAACTTTGTTCTTTTTAAAGACATTTTTGGCTTTTTGGGGTTCCTTACTCTTCCAAATCAATTTGATAATTTTCTTTTCAATTTCTGCAGAAAAAGGCTGTGGGGGTGTTAATTGCATTGAATCTGTAAATAAGTTTAGGTAGAATTGACACCTTAATGGTATTTAGTCTTCCAATCCATGAACACAGAATATCCTTCCATTGCTTTAGGTCTTCTTTAGTTTCTTTTAGGAATGTTTTGTAGTTTTCTTAAAATTGGTACTTTATGCACTTGGTTAAGTTTATTCCTAAATATTTGATTCTTTTAGTCACTAACATAAATATAATTTTTTCTGACTTCCTCCTCAGGTTGCTCAACAGCAATATATAGAAACATTACTGATTTTGGATATTAATCTTGTATCCCACCACTTTGCTGAACCTGACTATTAGTTCTAGAGGTTTTTTTGTGGATTTTTCAGGATTTCCTAGCTATAGGATCGTATCACCAGTGAAGAGTAAAGTTTGTACTTCTTTTTTTCCTATTTGGATGACTTTTTCCATTTTCTTTCCTAATTGCTCTAATTAGAACCCGCAGCACAATATTGAATAATGGCGGTGATGGTGGGCATCCTCGTCTTGTTCCCAATCTCAGCAAGAGATCTATCAGTCTTTCACCATTGAGTAAAATGCCAGCTGTGGGTTTTTCTTATATGCACTTTATCATGTTGAGAAAACTTCCTTCTATTCCTACCTTTGATATGTTTTTATCAAGAAAGAAATTTGGCAAGCAAATGATATAAAAGGCATCCAAATTGGAAAGGAAGAAGTTAAACATTCATTATTCACTGATGATGACCTATATCTAGAAAGTCCCAAAAACTACAATAAAACTGCTAGAACTAATAAAGAAGTTTAGCAAAGTGACTAGGTACTATATTAATGCATTGGTGGTGTTTCTATACAATATTAATAAGCAATCTGAACAGGAAGTTAGGAAAAAAATCCTTTTTCAATAACAATGAAAGGAATCAAATATTTAGGAAGAAACTCAACCAAGCAGATAGAGGACCTGTATTCAGAATGCTACAAAACATCGCTTAAAGCAATCAAAGATTAACTAAAAATATAGAAGGGCAATCCCTTTTCATGTATTGGTAGCCTAAATTTTGTTGTCACTTCTACCCAAATTGATTTACAGATTCAATGCAATCCCAATAAAAATTCCAAAACCCTTTTTGCATAGCTGAAAAAAACAATTATCAAATTTATTTGGAAGGGTAAAAGTTCCCATTTAGTCAGAAATATATTAAAAATAAGAAAAAAATTGGAGGACTCTCAGTTCCTGACAAATCATATTATTAGCTACAGTGGTTAAAACAGCAAGGGACTGGCTTAATGATAGACATATATACCAATGGTTCAAAATTCAGAATTTAGAAATAGACATTGATATCTATGGTCAAGGGAATTTTGTCAAGGCTCTCATGTCCACCCAGCTGGATCAGTCTATTTAACAAATAGTACTGGGAGATCTGAATATCCATATCCAAAAGGAAGAAAGAGGACCCCCATCTCACACCTTATACAAAAATCAACTCAAAATGCACCAAAGAACTACATATAAAAGCTAGAAACATAAAATGCTTAGAAAATAATATAGGAAAACATCTTCAAGATTTTTGTGGCAAGTGGTGTTTTCTTAAACATTACACACAAAGCACAAGAAATGCAAGAAAAAAAGCATATAAATAGAACCTCCTCACAATTAAATTAAAGATTTATTGCAAATGTTTGAAAATTGATAGAATTGATATTAACATATTACAGGGAGTAAAACTAACTCTGCTGATCTATAAATATAATAATGGCTAAAAGGGGTAGTCTATGGATGTATAAGTCAATAGAGAGAAACCTAAGGAGAATTTTGGGATTGTATAACATAGTGAGCTTGGTGGTGGATAAAAATTGTGAATAATAGTATTAAAAGAAGAATGTTCTTCTATGAACTAGAATAAATGTATGTAACTATTACAAGGTGTTAATATGATGATACATGAGAAAATACAACTAATGTCACTTATGGACATTAGATAACAGTAATATTTTAATGTGTCAAGGGTCACATAGATATTATATCAATGTTAAGTGTCAAAAATAGGGGATTATAAGGGGGTTGGGAATATTTCTTTTTTGAAGTAAATAACTGTTCTAAAATTGACCGAGGGGAGGACAGCACAAATCTGTGATGAAACTGAGTGTCACTGAGTATAAATTTTGGATGAATTTTATAAGACATGGGACTGTATAATACTGTGAACACTGAGGTAGATGATGTACCATGATTACCAGTAAACATATGAGAACATTCCTTCATACACTATAATAATGTAAAATACTTATACATGGTATTAACATTAGGGCAATTTGTGGGAAAAATATACCTAATATAAGTTATGGACTATTGTTAGCATTATTATTTGAATATTATTTTATCAATTAAAAAAAATGTTCCACAGCGATGCAAGGTATGGTAGTTAGGGAATTATATGGGAATCCTATATATGATGCATGATTGCTTTGTAAGTTCACAACTTTTGTAATAAAAAATATGTATGCAGTCTAATTGGAAAATGTAGTAAAAATGAAGTACAAATCTCTGTAACCACTCTTTCACAGGCCCACACAACTCTGCCCCAGTTGCCTATTTATTTCCTTCTTTTCCATCTTTATAAAATAATTAAATTACTGTCCTGATAATTGTGTAACTTGTCTATACCTGTTCTGGAAAGCCCCTCAGATGCAAAGTAGATTTCTTGTGTTTACTCATTCATTTACCTTTAATTTATTCATTCATATGTTAATTGTCTCCTATTTGATAAGAAGCACTTTTGCAGTGAAAATCTCAGTGAACTTCATACCTTCATTCCAATGTTTTTATTTATTTTTCTGGCCCAGGGGAAATCAGGTCCAAGAAAAATCAGGGAACATCTGACCCTGGAGAAATCAGACCCTTTGCAACCCAGCTCCCTTCAATCAGAGACAATTTAAATTCCATCCTTCCCTAAAGGCTTAAGGAAAGGCCTCTTCATCTTGTCTGGAAGATTGTGAACAAATAACAGCCTCTGAAGGATTTTTATCTCACCTCCTAGCTGTAGGTGATGTTCCAACCTCTTCCCAGTTGGTGACCCTAATATAGCCCTGAGTATCCATCAGTTGGTAGCAAAATTTGCTCTACCACAGGCAGATCTCAGATTGCCAACTTCTTGGAAGAACTGTTGGGAACTGAATAGTTGCCACGACTTCCAGTAACCCTTGTGCGACATCTTCAGTGACATTGCTCAATTCCATGGGCCATGTTTGATCCTAAAAATGGTAACATGAAACTTTGGACAATTGTTGAAACAGGGGATTGTCTGTGGAGAGACAGAGATTTTATAATAAAAATAAATGGAAACTTCTCCCTGCTTTCAAAGGTGAGGTGGCCATTCATTGGGGTAGAGTGATGGGGGTGGAGGGAATGATAACTACAATGGGCTGTTGCTTTCTCCTAAAACTTTCATTTGACTCTGGTTGAAATCTGTTTCTTCAGTCCTGGTCACAAATGTCCACTCAGAACAACTCTCAGTTCCTTTTGCCTCTGAGACTTCACACAGGCTGTTCCATCTGACTGGAAGACTTCCTCTATCCTTGCTTCCTCTAGCTCATTCTGCCTCAGAGATACATGGTGTTTAAGAGAGTTAATCCTAGCCAAGCTCCTGTAATTGGGGCCCAGCTCCACACCTTACTGGTCACGTGATCTTGGACATTTCAATTGAGGTCTCCATGTTTTACTTCCCTCATCTTTAAAATAGGGAGATTTTATCCATCTCATACTGTCATCATTGGGATGAAATATGTTGATATATGTGAATACTATGAACAGTGAATGGCTAGTACAAAATAAAACCATGTGAATGCTTGCTTTTATTGTAATACTTAGGTCATAGCTTAGTGAGTGTGTCTGAACTAGATTTTCTTGTTTAATGTATTCAGAACATGCAATTATTCCCCATCATATCACTCATCAGTCTTCATGGGAGATTTTCAGTCACAAACCTGTCTCCTTCAAATGGACTGCAGCAAGCTGGGGTAAAGACCACTTCTACCTCACCTTTGCAGTTCTAGAAAACATAACAGGGTCTGACTCATGCTAGGTTCAACAAATTTATGGTAATTCCTCCAAAGGACACATCATTCATTTACATCCGGTGGAATGGGGTTGTATGATCTGGCACCTGGAAGTGCCACTGTTAATTGATCTTACTGACCCTGAGACCCAAGAAATGTTATTGTGAATGTCCTTAGCCCTACATGTGCTTCTCTTTCAGGCCTCTATAACCAGTTTATGATTGTCTTCACAAAAAAGACTGAGCTTAGGACATCTGTAATCAACCTGTCAGGGAGTTTTAGGAGTACTCTCTGGTAAAAAAAATCCGCTGCTCTCTGCTTGAGTCAAAGATCTATATTTGTTCCAGGGGCCATTTAGAAAAGGAGAACTAGCAAATTGTGGAAAACATTTGAGGATGGATTTAAGAAAGTTGTGGGTGGTGAGTAGGGAGGCACCTGACAATTAGGATAAAATAAAATCTGTAAGCTGGGGAAGAGAGTGGCTTGATTTGTATGACTCCAGAGGGTAGAATAGTGACAACTTTTCTTATAAAAATGTATTCAGTCTAATTTAAAAATGTAATAAAAATGAAGTACAAATCTCCCTAACCACTCTTACATAGGCCCACAAACTCTGTCCCAGTTGCCTACTTATTTCCTTCTTTTCCATCTATATAAAAAAAATTACAGTCCTGATAATTGTGTAACTTGTCTATATGTATTCTGGAAAGCCAGAATAGGTATAGACAACAGTTTCTAAAAAAGTTAGTTTCTTAAAACATGTGTCTGTTCTGTCAGTGTATGTCTAGTATGTACACTGTGTCTGGCAACTAGAAAGTACCCCAAAATATTTGTTGAATGAATTAATGAATATTTTTGGGTTCTTAAATTAGTACAGCTTTATTTATTTCATTTGTGAAAACAAGAATAAATAAATTGATACTATTCCAAATATAATTTAGAGTTAATTAAAATGAGAAAAGAACTTTTATAGTGAAGTGATAGAAAAAGTATGATTGACACTGCACAATTAATTGTTTTATCCTTATCTTTGTTTTGAAGATAGACAGTTCTGTTCCTGCCACTGACACTGTGGGATGTACAAGTACTGAGAGCCCTTGGTCTTGTTGTGAGTTTAAATGCACAAAGCAGTTCAAGAGAAAAAATTATCTCAAGCATTACAGAAAATTTTTTAGTGAAAGCTAAATATCTGAAAGCTGTATAATATGTACATTTTCTTGTTCTTATTTTGGAAAAGAAAAGAGCCAGTGTGGCACCTTAGCATTAAGAAAAATTAGTGGATGTGTAAACTGTTAACAAGAAGGCCTAGTTGTTACATTCTACTGTCACTGACTAAATGCCCATAACCCTTGCCATGGCACTGCACATCTCATTTTTCTGACAGGCTTCTAGGTACCAGAGCACCTGAGGGTTCAGGGCTTAGCCCTCTCCTCTCTATTGACTTCTCTCTCATTGCCTCATTAAGTTGCCTCATTAAGTGCATGGCTGTCTGTAGCAAATGACATTCAGGTTTACACCTCCAGACATGCCATCTCCCCTGAGGTTTGGACTCATATCTTCAATTGTTTGCTTAACTCTCTTGTGTCTCAGCTTCTTCCTCCCTAAAATGTGAATTATAATAATATATTCCTCACATGCTTGTCATGCAGAACAAATACGTTAAGAAAGGAAAAACACTTAGAAGGGTACATGGCACCAGAGCATGTACTCAATAAATGTTAACTCTTAGCTTTATTACTTGACATCTCCATGTGTATATCTAATAGCAATATGGCATTATCATGGCCATACAACATTTCTTTATTCCAACCCCAATTCTTCCCTATTAATGAATTTTTCAAGGTTTCCATGATGGGTTGACATGTTCTCCACAATGGACATTCTCACAATGGACAGTATCATTTTCCCAAGCAGAGTCTTATCTAATAGATTTAAAAAATCATGTCTATGTGTGATCATTGACTCAGGTTTCAGATAACAGATACAGCAAAGAATTAGTACCATCCAAGCTGCTCCTGCTAATACACTAACCCCAAAATATCTGCTAAGTGAGCCCACTGTGATATATTCCATCCAATTAAAAATAATGTTCATTCCTCCTTTGCCTAGCCCACCAGTATCCTGATCTTTCCTTATCAGTGTTCTCTGCTTTCACCTAACTCCTGTGAAAAGATCTATTTAAAGGTGATACATAGAAATGCAATTGATTTTTGTATTTTATATGTATACCAAGGTCTCACAATATTTTTTTGGTTTTTAAAATTTTCTGTTGAGACAGTCCTGTCATCTATGAATAATGACAAATGTTTGATTTCTTTTTATTGCCTTATTATACTGTCTTGGCTCTCTGCTATTAATTGTTTAAAAGAAACAACAACAAAAAGCAACCATATTCTATTGCTGATTTTTCTGATCTTTTTATTAGAGAATATTTAGGTTTATAGAAAAATCATGCAGAAAGCAAAGAGTTCCCATATACTCCTCCAGCATTCAGATTCCCTTATTACTAATATTGTGCATTGGTGTATTACCTTTGTTATACCTAGTGAAAATATTATTATATTTACACTATTAAGTATAGTACATTGATAACTCTAGGTTTAACTCTTTGTGATGTATAATTCTATGTTAATTTAAAATTTTTATTTGGTAAAAAATACCTCACTGTGATTTTCTTTTACATTTCTTTAAATTCTAAAATTGAGCACCTTCACAGGTGCTTGTTGGTCACTTTCTATTGTTTTTGGAGTAATGTCAATGCTGGTGCCTCGACCACTTTTTAATGGAGATGTTTATCTTTTTGCTGTTGGGGTGAAAGTGTTCTTTATACATTCTGGATATTATATCCTTAACAGATATATGATTTGCAAATATTTTATCCCATTCTGTATACTGATTTTATATTTTCTTGATGCTGTTCTTTAATAAAAAGTTTAATTTTGGTGAAGCCCAGTTTAATTTTAAAATATTTGTATTTGTGTCATATCTAAGAATCTATTTCCAAATCCAAAGTCATAAAGATTTAACCCCTATGATTTTTCCTAAAAGTTTTATATTTTAGCTCTTACATTAATGTCTTTGTCCATTTTGAGTTAATTTTTGTATAAGGTGTGAGGTAGGGGTCCAATCAGTTTATTTTTCCTGAGAATATCCATTTGTACCAGCAGCACCATTTATTGAAGAAATTATTCTTTCTCCATCAAAAGGCCTTGTCACCATATCAAAAATAATTGAACATACATGCATAGGTTTAACTCTGGACCTTCAATTCTACATACTATTTCTATTCTTTTGCCAGTAACATCTCGTTTTGATTAATGTTGTTTTGTAAAACATTTTGAAACAGTGGAATGTGGATTCTCAAACTTTGCTCTTCTGTGTAAAGATATTTTATTGGCTATTTGGTGTCCCTTACAATTCCATATACATTTTAGGATCATTTTTTCTATTTTTTAAAAAAGGGCCATTGGGATTTTTGATGGGGATTCACTAAATATGTGGGTCAGTCATGTTGCTTCTTACCATTATGAAGACTTTGAATTCATATGTAAAGGATGTCTTTCTATTTAAGTGTTTTTTAATTACTTTCAGTTATGTTTTGTAGCTTTCACTATGCACATCTTGCATCTCCTTTTCTAAATTTATTCATGAGTATATAATTATTTTCCTGCTATTTTAGATGGAATTATTTTCATAATTTCTTTTTCAGATTATTCTTTGCTAGTTTATAGAAATTAAATTGAATTTTGCCCATTGATCTTGAATCCTGCACCTTTGATGAATTATTACCTCTGATGATTTTTGTGGGTTCTTTGGGATTATTATTATATAACATCATGACATTTATTAATGGAGATAATTTTGCTTCTTTTAAAATTATTTATATCCTGAATAAATTTGAAATTAGATGGTTTCAAATGGATATAATAACATTAGATTTTTTTTAAAATCACCATTGTAAAACCAATTAAACTTTGTTTAATACAATCTTATCCAAATTTGTAAATGGGGTAGATTTTTTAAAACAATACCAGTAACAGTTGGGTCCTGCTAAAGATGTTTCAGTAAGCAGTAGTTAATTTTAAAATACTGAAGTTTTGTTAAATAGTTATAATAATTTGTCAACTATAGCAATTCTTTAAATTGAAAACAAGTTTAGTTAATTAGTAAAATTTTTAAACATTGATGAGTTTGCTAAAATTAAAACCAAGAAGGTAAAAGCTATAATACAATTTGTTTTGGATATAAATAATCTATTTAAACTTAAATTATTGTGAGATTGAACATGTAAACATTTACTTTTTCAACTACTTTAGTGCTGTTAGGAAAAATAAGCTATTTAAAAATTATTAAAAGCATGTATGTAGTGATGCACATTTTCTCTTCACCCTAATGGTGCAAAATGTCTTAGTCAGACACTCATCATGTCCCCAATTCAAGTGCCAAAAAGGTCCCAATATTTTGTACATACATTTTACAATTGTATATGTGTCTCCTTGCTTTCTAAATCTACATCAGAATTTCTCCCAGAAACAAACCTAATATGCAAAAACACTTCAGCATGCTATGATTTCCAGCCATAAATCCTCCAATAAATGAATACTTTTGTAAAATATTGTATGATAAAGTTAAGAATTAAATGCACTCAATCATTTCAGAAAAAGAAAATTTTATACTTTCTATTTAAAATAAAGATGTCTAATGAGACAGAACTCTAACTTCAGAATCAGTTTCACAAACAGAAAATATTTTACTCACTATTGACACCTCACTACCTCAGCACAGCTGGGGGTTGGTGCTTGAGGAAGAAAGAACTTGTTCTTGCCATGGATGCAAAATCAGCTTTGGTGAAGGTGAACACCTAGGCATTCATCCAGTATCTAAGGGGCCAGTTAGTCAGAAAAGGCAGGTTCAGATGTCCTCTCTCAACTAACCAGGCACAACACAGTTATCTTTGAGATCACTATTTATTGGTGGCCTTTCTTCTACCCACCCTTTCTCAGGATCACTGAATTTCAGGCTTCAGATTATTTATACCATAATATTTGGAAATTGAAACAGAAATTGAGGAAACTATCTCATGCCTTGAATAGAATGGATTGTGATAACAAAAAATAAAGTACAAGCTCAATATACAAAAGTCAGTTGCTTTCCCATATGTCAACAATGAAAAATCACAATCTGAATTAAAAATAAATAAATGCTATTATTTAAAACAACACAAAAATAAGAAACATGTAAGTGAAATATGTATGCAGAAAACTATGAAATGCTGTTTAAAGAAACCAAAGAAAATCTAAATAAGTGAAGAATTATTACTTGTTCATGATGGGAAAACTCAAAATTGTTAAGATGTCGATTCTTGTCAACTTGGTCTATAGATTCAATCCCATGCCACTATAAATCTCAGCAAGCAATTTTGTAGGAAAATCTATTTCTAAACATAGAAGGGTCTACAAAACCTTGATGAAGCACTAAGTTGAAGAATTCACACTTCTGATTCAAGACGATGTAAACCTACATTAATCAGGACAGCATTATCAGAATGAAAGTATAGACACAAAAATAAATGGAATAGAATAGAGAGACCAAAAATTGACCTATGCAAATATAGTCAACTTCTCTTTGCCAAAGGAGGAAAGGCAATTTAATTCAAGAAGGGTGATTTTCCAATAAATGGTGATGAAACATTTAGACATTTATAGAAAAAAAAGAACATAGACAACAAGTTAATTGACTACAAAAACACTACTTTCAACATAACTTAAGACTTAAATGTAAATTGAAAAGCTATAAAAATTCTTGAATATAGGAAAAATCTACGTGATTTTGGGTTTGGTGATAACCTCTTATACAACACAAATATGATTCATGAAAGAAAGTGATATGGTATATTTTATTAACATTAAAATTTTATTGACTGAAAAGATATTGTTTTATTTTTGGGGGGCATTTTTTTAAATTTTATTTATTTATTTATCCCCCCCTTGCTGCTTGTGCTTGCTGTGTCCATTCGCTTTGTGTTTTCTCCGTGTCTGCTTATCTCGCCCTTGCTGTGAGGTCCCACTGCATCAGCCCACTGGGCCGCGGGGGCTGGCCTGCCCTCACAAGGAGGCCCCAGGAAACGAACCCGGGGCCTCACACATGGTAAATGGGGGCTCTATCGATTGAGCCACACCCGCTTCCAAAAGATATTGTTAATTCAATGAAAATACAAACCACATGATTGGATAAAATATTTGCAAAATACATATCTCAAAAATGTCTTGTATCTAAATATGCAAAAAATAATCATAAAAATCTCCTAGAAGAAATCAGCTCAATTAAAAAGGTAGTGATGGTAGCAAAACATTGCACAGGTAGTTAGTATAATTGAATTGCACACTTAAAATGGTTAAAAGACTTTTTTGTTTTTATATTAGTACAATAAAATAAAATTTTAAAAAGTCTAAAACTTTCAATAGTACCAACTCAAAAGAAAATATACAAGTGGATAACAGGTATTCACAAAAGTGCTCAAAATCACTTCTCATTGTGGAAAAGCAAATTAAACCCAAGTGAGGGACTACTACATACATATTAAAATGGCCAAAATACAGAAAGAGAGAACACTGCTCATAAGGATGCAAAACAGGAACTCTCATTCAATGCTGATAGGAAAACAAGATGGTATGGCCACTTTGGTAGACAGTTTGACATTTCTTTCAAAGCTAAATATGGTGTCACCATAAAATCCAGTAACCATATTCCTAGATATTTAGCCAACAGGTTTGAAAACTTGTTCACACAAATCAGCACTCAAATATTTACAGAAACTTTAGTTATAATGGTGAAAAACTTGAAGGAATCATGGTACCATTCAATAGGGACAAAGATAACCAAACTGTGGTACATCGATACATTGGGATACTATTCGTGATGAAAAGGAATTTGAGCTAGTAAGCCATGAAAATGTATGAATGAATCTTAAACACATACTGCCAAGTGAAAGAAGCCAAATTGAAAAGGCTAAATACTGAAAGTTTCCAACAATATGACATTCAGGAAAAGCAAATTTTAGAGACTATAAAGGTATACTTCATTTTATTGCACTTCGTGTTTTTAAAAATTCAAGCTGTGTGGCAACCTTGCTTCAATGAAGCCTATTGGTGCCATTTCTCCAAAAACATTTGCTTGCTTCATGTCTCTGTGCCACATTTTGGTAATTCCTTCAATATTTTAATCTTTTTCCTTATTACTATATCTGTTACAGTGATCTGTTATCTTTGATGTTACCATTGTAATTATTTTGGGGCACCATTAACTGTGTTAATATAAGATAGAGAACTTAATTGATGAATGCTGCTTGTGTTCTGCCTACTCCACCAACTGGCTTTTCCCATTTGTCTCCCTCTCCCTATTCCCTGAAACACAACAATCAGTTAATAATCTTTCTTTGGCTGCTAAGTTTAAATCAAAAGCTAGAAAGATTGGAAGCAGATGTGGCTCCAGCAGTTGAGAACCTGCTTCCCACTGGGACATCCTGGGTTTGGTCCCAAGTGACTCCTTAAAACAAAAAGCAAACAAGCAAACAAATGAAAAAAACAATTCAAGGAAACCAATATGACTTAATGGTTGAGCACCAGCTTCCCACATACAAGGTGTTCAGGGTTCAATCCCTGCCTCCAGTAACTGTAAAAAGCTAGAAAGATTAAGTTTAGTAAGGCAGGTATGTTGAAAGCTGAGGTAAGTCAAAAGGTAGGTCATTTGTGCCAAACAGTTAACAAAGTTGTGAATGTAAAGGAAATGTTCCTCTAAGAAATTTAAAGTGTTACCCCAGTGAACACACAAATGATAAGAAAGTGAAACAGATTTATTGCTGATATGGACAAAGTTTTAGTGGTTTGTGTATAAAACCAAACCAGCCACAACAGTCCCTTAATTGAAACTCCAGAAAAGAGCAAGGCCCTAACTCTCTTCAATTCAGTGAAGGCTGAGAGAGGAGAGGTGAGAAGGCTGCAGAAGAAAAATTTGAAACTAGCAGAGGTTTGTTTATTAGGATTAAGGAAAGAAGCTGTTTCCATAACATAAAAGTAAGGAGAAGCAAAAAGGCTGATGTAGAAGCTACACCAAGTTATCCAGAAAATCTAACTAATGTAATTGATGAAGGTGGGTTCACTAAACAACAGATTTTCAACATCTATAAAGCAATCTTTCACTTGGAAGAATATGCCATCTAGGACTTTCATAGTGGTCAATGAGCAATAATATTTTGAAAAGAATATTTTCTGTGTTGTAAACAGATGCTCTCTCATCCAGGCTTTTTTTGTTGCATTTATAAAGTATAAGCAGAGTAGATTTAGCATAATTCTTAAGGGCACTAAGATTTTCAGAACGGTAAATGAACAGGAGATTCTAATTAAAGTCACAAGCTGCATTAGCCCATAACAAGAGAGTCAGCCTGCCCTTTGAAGCTTTGAAGTCAGGCAGTGACTTATTCTCTCTAATTACAAAAGTCCTAGAGGGAGTGGATAGCCTCTTGTTGTGGAGCCCATTCGTGGTGCCTGTGGTAAAGGACTGTGCATGTAGTAACAAAGATGAAGAAGAAGGCTACCTCTTCAAGTGAGAAAAAATAGACTTCCTTCTTCACAGGGGTAATTATATCAGGGTCAATCTGAAGAGAATATTTTATTCAATATCTTGAATTATTCCCTTAGACAAAGTTGAAATGCATCACAGAAGAGGGTTGGAAGATGTGCATATTACGAGGATTTCATTCTGTTTTGTTCAGTTTTTCCTCTGCAGGGCAATGACCCTTGATCATTTCATTCCCTGTTTTTAGTTCAATTCCTTTGGTCTTTTTTATTGCTATTCAATGAGAAGCAGAAATTTTCTTTCAGAAGCAGAGGAGTGGCCCCTGGGGACTTCCTTCCATTCAAGGGTGTTTATCCCTGACATAAGAGAGTGCAGAGAAATATTGTCATGATGAATCCTTGATGTCTGTAGAGGTTCAGCTCTTCAATGCAGCCGATTCCACATAGGTTTTAAGGACATTACAGTTGTGCAAGCAGCCACAGGTAGACCTGGATATGAAGGCAGGAACATAAGGTGAGTTGAAGGAGGGCTGAGATAGATGAATAAGACCAGTGTGTACAGGAAGCTTGAGGCAGGAGTCTATACCTGAGATACTGGAAGCTGAGCATAGGAGAAGAGTTCTCAGCATATTCAACTTTGAATAAAGTAGTGGAAAACAGAAGGAGCAGGATCCCAGGAGCTTCCTCTCCATCTCTAACTCATCTGCCCAGTATTAGGCTCAGTCCAATATCAGGCCCTGGGCCCTGGAATTTTAACCCAATCTATCACCTGCCCAACCAATACCCTGTTGATGTTCTGGAAGTGACACAGTGAGGAATCTGTGACATCTTCCTCACCCCTCATTTTCTTTGGAGATACCACAGAACTGCCTAAACCAGAGCCACTTTATCCATAACACTACTGTCCTTGTCAGCTCCCACATCCATCTCCATACATCCATCAGCTCTAGAATATCTGCAGATTCAGGAAATGTCCCACATTCACTGAGAAATGCTTAGCACTTGGGGAAAATGAATTTCCATGATAATAAAACTAGCTAGAAGAAAGGACTGTCCTCAAAACAGGTACACAGGCTGTACAACCACCTGGAGACTCCTTCTTCCGAGACACCCAGGGTGAAGCCAATGGGTGCATGAGTCTAGCAGTCCAGGGCCTGGTAAGAAACAGATGGTGCACAAAACTGGATAATTCTTTAAAAGTGTTTAATAAAGTAGTGTCTAAAATTTTCATTACTTGCAATATCATAGAAGCAAATGCCAATTTTACTACCCTTTTGTTTCCTTTCTTCTCTGTTGGAACTCTATTCACCAGAGGTTCAATCTAAGGCACATGGTTCCAGGAAACTTGATTAATCAGTTTGCCACCCTTCTGGAATGTTGAGGTGAGTCTGTTGCCTTTTCTCCTACCTAACACAACCACAGATTTTTCCTGAAAATCTGTTCCCTGGTCTAGTTTCTGTAGTAATTTTGTTTGTTTTATTACAATTGGAGCAGGATAAAATTATGAATATCAAATGAGATGCCTTACTGTCACTCCACCCCATATTTCCTTGTGATCTTCCATTCCATTGATCCAGTGGCCTTTGCTGCTTGTTAATGGGGGCTATTATTTATGGGAAGATACCAAATCATAATCTGAACAAAGAAGGTAGTCTCAGCATTTTGTTCTTTAAGAAACTTTAAAAAATCTTATTCTGGAGATGTGGAGACTGTGGATTTTCAAGTGATTTATTTACTCATCTGGGTTCTTTCAGAATAAAACCAAGGCCCTGGAAACAGCAGAGCATTTGGTATAAGCTATACATTAAAGAGAAGATAAATGAAGACTTGGGCACCCTGCCCATTAGATGAACAATAAAGGTAGGCCATGTTGGGAAGTGGGACTTTAAAGGAGAATATGACTGGCCATCAGGTGCTGGTGAACCCCTAGCCACCCAGTGTCTGATGTTTTCCAAGGGCAACATGTGGGGCAATGGTAATGCATGATGGAATCCACAAAGAGTTCTTATCCAAAGACAATAAGTTGCATAGTAAAATTCTACAGTGCATGGTGTAGCAGCAGTAAAAAATAATGGATAATATGAAATATGTAAACTGACAAATCTCCTACATTTACCTCGCTTCCAAAGTATCAGGAAACCCCTATGTCCCCACAGGGCCAATGCAAATAGTTGAAACATGGCTACTGTGTCTAAAGCAGCTTCAAGGTTAGGATGAATATGCTCAGCTCCCTCACAGACCTGTAAACTAAAGTCCATTGTGAGTCCATGGAATTGAGGGACTAGTGAAGAAAATGATGTCCAGAGATGAGATGAGCCTTGCCCTATGGAATAATGTCTCAATGCTCCATAAGCTTCCAAGAACTTAGATGGATGGATTAACTTTAAAAACATGAAAATTCATCAAAATGTACTTGGTTGTATCATGGAGTCCAAGGAGCAGTTAAGAGTCAAACTTCAGGAAGTAAAGTCACAGGGCTTGTCCAAGGACTTCAGTAGCATGAATTTTTTTTTTT
>JAQZBX010006085.1:0-54285 GCA_029593785.1 Cabassous unicinctus | reverse complement strand
AATCAAACAATATGTTACACAATATATTTGATTCATAGTAATGCATTCATACAGTATTTGTCCTTTTGTGTCTGGCTTGCTTCATTCAACATAATGTCCTCCAGGGTAATCCATGTTGTGATATGCTTTATGACTTCATTTCTTTTTACAGCTGCATAATATTCCATCATGTAAATAGACAACAGTTTGCTTATCCATTCATCTGTTGATGGACACCTGGGTTGTTTCCAACTTTTGGCAATAGTGAATAATGTTGCTATGAACATAGGTGTGCAGATGTCTGTTTGTGTCACTGCTCTCAGTTCTTCTGGGTATATACCCAGTAGTGGTATTGCTGGGTCACGTTGCAAGTCTATATTCAACTTCTTTAGGAAATGCCAAAAAGTCCTCCACAGTGGCTGTACCATTCTACCATTCCCATAAACAGTGAATAAATATTCCTTTCTCTCCACTTCCTCTCCAACACTTGTAGTTCTCTGTCTTTTTAATACTGGCCATTCTGTAAGTATGAAATGATATCCCATTGTAGTTTTGATTTGCATTTCCCTAATCATGAGTGATGTTGAGCATTTCTTCATGTGTTAATATATGTTCTTTAAACAAATATTTCTTGATTTGCTCTTCACCCTCAGGATGGTTTTCAGAGGATTTAAATGCTTATTTTTTTGTTTTTTATAGTTTTCGACAGTGGGGAGTGGGTCAGTGGATTGCTGCATGCTGTCATGCTGAAAGTCAGTCTATGCAGGTAGTTTCATATGATGTTGGCACCAAGTAGAAATTCAAATCTGCAGTTTTAACTGGCTCAATTAATAAGAACAGTGGGGGTGGAGAAATATTTCTAATGGACAGAAATTCAAGGAGTATATTTGGATGTCCAAGGTAGCAGGATAGATGGATGTGTACTGATTTACGAACAATTACTAATGGCATGGGTAACAGGTCAGGACTTAGAAAGATAGAATTGGAAAATTGGCTATAATAAGACCCGGAGAAAGTACTGTTGCTGCCTTAAATGGCAGAGTTTGTGAGATTCTAGTGATTCCGTTTAATGAACTACAGTGGGTATCTACTGCAGGGGAAGCTTTAGTTATTAGGCAGAAAAATAAGTTCTGTGTAGGTTACCTTATTTTTCTAGCCAACCATGGCTTGCTGAACAGGTAACTTACAAAATGACCTGAATTGGAGTCCATGTTAGATGACTGGAGATATTTTGGTACTTATTCTTGGTATGAATGATGTTTTCTTTTTCTTTTCAGGAAACAATGTTTCTTTTGTATTCTGCGGTATCATTTAATAAATGAATAAGCCAGGAAAACTGTTTGATCAGGGAATCCTAAGTAGACAAAAAAATACAAGTCTATGTTACCATGGTGAAATTTAATTATCACTTTTGCATCTTGTTTTCTCATTGACAATTTGGGGTAGCAAAAAAAGGCATTCAGTATAATGCATTTAACAATATTATAGATTAAGCTGTCAAGGATGAAAACTGCATTATTTTTATTCTGCCATTTTGTTTATATTCTTGCGATATTAAGAAAAATAAAAACTGCATGTGTGCTTTTTTTTTTTAGAATTTTACTGTTGGTGCTTTCGAATGAATTTCCATTCACTTTATTTATCGTTCTGTTAGAAAGAAAATCAATTTTATTTATGATTTAAACACTTAAGATTATTTTAGGGTATCAACAGACTATATTATAGACTGTAACCAATAAAAAATAACATAGGTATGTGAGTGGAACAATTGACTTCTATTCAATGAAATATATTTGTTGAGGTTCTAATATATATTAATCACTATACTACATAGTGTAGTTTCATGAACTGAGCATATAAGACATGGTCTCTGCCCTCAGGGAGATTATATTTGAGGAGATAAAATTTACACAAATCGTTCATGAAAATTTAAAGCATATAAATTTCAATCCTTGAGGCAGACTCACTCCAGATATATCATTATATATTTTTTTACTTCTTATTTATTTGTTGCAAACCAAACATGGAATAAACATTGCCTTTTTTCCCCTGTAAACTTTTACACTTTCATTTCTTCACCTTTCTTCTTCTGCTTTTTCCAATTATTATTTGGAAAGGAAGCTAGATTAAGATGAATTAATAATTTAATTGTCTTTTAACAAATGTTAAGTAAAAGGTTTGTGAGGAAGAGTCAATGTTATGAAAAGTGCTTTAGTTTGGCAAAGGGCTGCTGATGCAAAGTACCAGAAATGTGTTGGCTTTTATAAAGGGTATTTATTTGGGGTTAAATATCACAGTTTCAAGGCTGTGAAAAGTCCAACTCAAGGCACCATAGTGGTGCTTTCTCACCAGTCAGCTACTGTTGGTCTTGGTGTTGATGCCACATGGTGAAGCAAGATGACTGAGTTCTCTGGCTTCCTCTCCAGAATCTACTGTGTCTTGGTTCTGAGCTTTGAGCAACCATGCAAGTGGCATGTCTCTTTCCAGTTCTACTATATCAGCTTCGGTTGTTCCACTTTCTTTCCAAGTTCTGTTGTAAGCTATCAGGCATATAGCAGGGCTGGAGTCTCCTTTTGAGCTGTAAAATGGGCCCAGCCTCTTGGGAACTTTGTGCTTAAGCAAATCTCTCTCTCACATTGCACAATCAAACATGCCTGCTCCTTTTCCCCCTCCATCTCTCTGAATCTCTGTGACTCTCTTTATATGAGATCCAACAAGAGAGCAGAAACTCAACATGAATCACGCCCCACTGGCATAATCCAATCAAAGGGTATCACACTCAAAGGAATAGACTAGTTTACAGATGTAATCTTTCCCTTTTTGGGAGTCATAAAATAATCTCAAACTGCTACAGAAATACTTTTATTTCTAAATGGAATTAGGGGAAAATTCCAGGGAAATTAATTAAGATGTAATCCAAAAGATGGATGGATTTCTTAGCTGAACTAATATCAAGGTTCTCATTGAACGTAGTTAAATGTATAGAAAGATTGACTTTCAAATCCAAAATTATCACTAATGTTTGGATTTGAAAGGAATATTTCATGGTATTGCACTAATTAAGTAATATGTTTTATAATTCCCTGAATTATATTAAACCTATTCCTGTATCTGGAGAAAGGCATGGTAAGCAGATATAAATTAAATGCCTAGGAATTTCAATCTATATTACAAAACGATTATAGTTTATCATTTGAAAGTGTTTACAGTGAAAATTCTGAGCATTAAATATTTCCCTTGAAATCTATATAGTAGCTTCTAAATCTCTTCATAGCATTTTTTATCTCTTTACTTCTCAGAGTATAAATGCATGGATTTAGGAGAGGTATGAGAACAGAGTAAATCACAGCAAGAAATTTGTCCACCCAAGTGATGCTGAGTGGCCACATGTAGATGAAGATGGTGGGCCCAAAGAAGAGTACTACAACTGTGATGTGTGCAGTGCAGGTGGAGAGTGCCTTCAATGCACCCGTTTTTGAGCATTGTTGGACAGTTAAGAGAATATAGGTGTAGGATATCAGCAAAAGAATAAAGCAGGTCATGGCCAGGAACCCACTGTCAGCATCCACGAATATTCTCAAAGTATAAGAATCCCTGCATGAAAGTTTGATTACAAATGGTATATCACAGGAGAAGCTGTCCACTTCCTTGGGGCCACAGTAAGGCAGCTGCACAATCACAGCCATTTGACTCATGATGTGCACAAAGCCAATTGACCAGGAAGCCATCACCAACCCAGTGCACTTTTGTAGGTTCATAATGGTGGAGTAATGCAGGGGCTTGCAGATGGCCACATAGTGATCTTAGGCCATTACCACCAGTAGCACAATCGCACCACCTCCTATAAAATGGACAAAGAAGATATGGCACATGCATCCTCCAAAGGAAATGGTCTTCATCTCCCTGAGAAAGTCTTTGACCATTTTAGGTGTGGTGACTGAGGAAAGCAACATATCAACAAAGGACAGATTGGCCAACAAGAAGTACATGGGGGAATGGAGATAGAGATCAGTGATGATTAATATCACAATAGCAATATTTCCAAGTACAATGGTCAGGTAAAAGATAAAAATATTAAGAGTAAAACCTGCATACTCCACGAGTGGTAAAGACCCAGAAGCACATATTCTGTTACAATGAATTGATTTCCTTTACCCATTTTATTCAGGTTTTGTCTAAAATAACTTAGAGACAGGTAGATAGTCAGTTAATGGGTTGGGGAAGGTTAGTCACTTTTAAAATTTGGTGTTTACAAAAAAAAAAATTGTATTTGTATTTGAAAGTGAAAGGTACAATTATGAAGAAAACTAATAGCCAAATATGCACAATTTTATGTCCAACAGGATGTTTAAATGTCTTATATTGGCTTCACAAGAAGTACAGGGTGAGATGCAATTCTTGTACAAAAGATTCATTGAGGAAGTGCCCTCAGGAGAAATAGTGAAGCAAGTAGGGTAGGTCAAAGGGAAAGGGAAAAAAAATGTATCATCTGAAAACTAACTTCAGTTCACTTTTCTAGGAAACAGAATCTCGGTGAGACACCAAGAACACCCAGTACAATAAATAATTAAATCTGGTCATATCTTTAATATAATGATGGTGAATTATTATTGATGATGATTCTGATATAAGGCCAGGCACATAATATATCATTAACTTAAATCAACAATTAAATGGAATTCATTTATTTTATTAAGTGGATTAAAAAATCAGCCAGGAGACATATGAGATAGGGGCTAAAAAAGTGGAGAACAACTTAGGCTCAGATTCTGACTTCAGGGGCTCTGAATAGAAATTCTTTGAAATTCAAGCATATCAGTAGAAGTTATTTACCTTCAATTATGTCATCAGGTGTCAAGAAAATTCCTAAGTATTAAATACTGCAATCACCTAACAAAGTTTCAGAAAGAAGTTAAAAAGTGCCCACCAATTATTCACCTCTACAAGTTCTAATGATTTTGCTTATATTGATCCCTGGGTAAGTTGGGAATCCCATTCAAGTTGAAGATTGAAAGATGATTGCCTGTTTCCATTCACCCTTTAGTTTTATTCTCCCTTGGCTTGCTTCATTTATGTGTGTCTCATCTTCCTTTATCCTTAGAAATCTTAAGGGTAGTGCCAAGGAGAGGAGACAAGCACTGAAAGCCATTACTTCACTATGAGTACCACTTTCTCCTTCTCTTATACTGAAAATTAGAAGCATAAATTAAAGATGGGGCTAATTTAACAGAAACTGTTCAATCTTTCTATTTGGATTGATTTTAAAGTTTTGATAATGGATGATGGTGATGGTAGCACAATCTTGTGAACATAAATAACAGCACTGAATTATATATGTGAATATATAATTATTAAAAGGAGAAAAGTATAGGTTGTATATGTCACTAGAATAAAAATTTAAAAATAAACATAGGATCATACAATATAAACAGGGAACACTATTGTAAACAATGGACTATATTTAATAGTACAATTACAAAAATGGTCTGTCTTAAATTGTAAAAATTGTACCACAACAATACAAGGTGTTCATCATTGGATGGTATATGGGAACTATATATTTTATGCATGAGTTTTCTGTAAACCTAGAAATTCTCTAATAAAAAAATAAAAAGTTGATTTTCCTAAAGAAATTAGATAAAACATACATTTACTAAGGAAAAAGGGACATACAATAATATTCTCAGAACACAAATAAATATATCCTCCATAGTAGTGGAGATTTACTTAATTTTAAAGACAATTTGCTGGTGTTTCACCTGAATACACTAGACAGACTTATGTTGCCTGAGAAACATGAGGAATTTTACCTTAATCTTGGAATTTAACGTTTTATCAACAGAAAACTTTTGAGGATAACTTCTCACGAATTTATTCTATATGTGTTGGAATAAATGACAAAGAGAGCTAATAACCAAATAGGAGTTCAAGTGTGTGTGAGACAGGAATTTGCTGCAAGGTGCATTTGTATATTCCTAGAGAAGAGTTTATTGGTATAAATCATACTGCTTTTCTCTTTTAAAATTGTTACTATTTCATAATATTGGCATACTAAATGTCAGAAGCTAAACAAGTCATTTTCAACTACAGGCATAATAGACTATGTATGATAATGGTGCATAGAAATATATTTTTAAATTATCTTAAAGAGGAGAATCAAAGAGAACAGAAGATGACTCTGTTATTTGACTCTAAATACAAATTTTCTCTAAGACCAGATTCTTCTGATGTGCACTTGAGATGATACCCATGAATTGGAGGAGACAGTATCTGTGGAAGAGATTTCTTTCAGCCTTACTTATATTCACTACAGAAAGTAGCCCTTTGGGTGAAATTTTCCTATTCTATATTCAGAACAGAACAAAGATCAAGGAAATAATTTATCTTTGACTTCTCTTGGGGACTTCTCTGTTAAGAGTGATATATATACTTTTGCGTGCTCTGAAAATCATAACAAGGAGACAGAAAAAATTACATATAAAGCAGCCAAGAGTTAAAAATTAGTGAAGTTTTAAATTATTCTTCATTTGACTTATAAGTACTAAGGAGATAACTCCTGCAATATTTATCTTTAACTAGATCCACATAACTAAATTCAATTAAGATTTCAGTTCTCATTGCAAGAGAAATCATATCCTGATCAGTATGAAATATGAGCATCTAACAAAACATTTGAAATGAAACACAGTCAAGAATCTTTCATCTTTACATGTTTTATATTTTTTCCTATTAGTTGGTTTATAATATGCCTCAGTGGACAAATTTTCAGTGGAAAATACTTATTTTTTTGCTTGGTATGTACTTTGTGAAAATAGTTTTATGAAATGCATCTTTTTCATTTAGTTTGGAAGTGAAAGAAAAAAACAGATGAAATACATTTGCTTAATAACTTATTAGGAAGAGAACTCCAAAGGGCCTTGGAAAAAGAGAAATGGGTTAAAGGAGAATGTGAAGTATTGCTGTCTTAATCTTTTTGTTACTGGAAAACCCAAAACAAAAGAAGAGAATCTTGGGATTTTCCCCTTTTTAAAGTTTTAAATTAGAGTCTTTTGTGAAGTACAGTAAGTTCTTTACTATGTGTTGAATCCTGCTCTAATGTTTCATAATCTGTATCATGAGGAAATGTTAATTACATGATTTGTCAAAGTGCTCTGTTACAACATAAGTTTTGAGAATACATTTGAGGGCACCTGTAATTTGGTAAACAAGAAAATAATGCCAGTTTAATAAACAAGTAATTGTGATTCTTGTATGTACTTTCTCCTATACATGGGTGACAAGGCACTGAGGGAGTAGAATTGCTCAATTCTGCCTTTATCATGACCATTTCTGGGAGCAGGAAACTTTGTTGCAATATTTTAAGATAATTTAAAAGGAGTCCTTTCACTCCAGGCTCCCTTTGAGATAGATACATACCCTGCTTCAATGGCTCTCACCTAAAGGCAGGTTGCACTGCATCCTAGCCCCTCTATCCCATACCCCACTGGCTCAGAGCTCCACTTCCATCCACATCAATCCCCCAGCAATGTAGTAGGATTCTGATTTCCATGCAGCCTTGCTAATACTTGTTATTTTCCATTTTCTTTGATAATAGTCATCCCAATGAGTGTGAAATGACATTTCATTGGGTTTTGATTTGCATTTTTGTAATGATTAATGATAATGAAGAGCTTTTATGTGCTTCTTGACATTTGCATATTTACTTTGGAGAAATATCTACTCATATCTTTGGCCATTTTTTTAAATTGGGTTGTTGGACTTCGGTTGTTTTAAGAGTTCTTTATATATTCTGGATACTAGACACATCAGATTTATAATTTGTAAATATTTTCTCCCATTATATAGGTTGTCTTTTCACTTTTGATAATGACCTTTGATTCACAAAAGTTTTTTAATTTTGATTAAGTCCAATTCATCTATTTTCTTTTGCTGCTTGTGCTTTTGGTGTCATGTTTAAGAATTCATTGTCTGATCCAAGACTCTGAAGATTTATCAGTATGTTTTCTTCTAAGAGGATTTTTATTTTAGCACTTATATTTAGGTTGTTTACCCATTTTGAGACAACTCTTGTATATGGCATAATGCAAGGGTCAAATTCATTACTTTTTATGTGGACTCCAATAATCCAGATTTAGACCCATCATGCTACATTTGACGACAGCTTAACTAAAACTGTCATCTTCAGAGATCTATTTACAATGGTTTCATGACCATAAGAAATTTGATTAAGATTAAGAACATGTGCTTATTGGGATACACAATTCAACATACTACATATATGCAACTTGTTATTCGCAAGGAAGCCAAGACCATTTCATGGGGACAAAATAGTCTTCAATAAAAGGTAGTGGGACAACTGCCTGAAGGATTCCATTGAACATTTCTTGTAAGGCAAGTCTATTTGCAATGATGTCCATTAGCTCTTTTTGTAGCTGGAAATGTCTTATTTTCTCCTCCATTTTTAGGATAGTTTCGTTGGGTATATAATTCTTAGTTGGCAGTTAATTTTTTTTTGCACATTAGAAGTGTCTTCCCCATCCTCTCTTACTTCCTTGGTTTCTGATGAGAAATATGTTGTTCATCTTATTGACATGTCTTTTAATGTGAGAAGTCATTCTCTTTTGCTGTTTTAAAATTTCTCCTTGGTGATAATGTAATTCAATGTGGATATCTTTTCCTTTATATATTTTGGAATTCATTAAGATTCTTGGTTGTGTAGATTTATGTCTTTATCAAATATTGGAAGTATTCTGCCATTATTTCTTTAAAACTTTCTTTCTTCTCCTTTCTTTTTCTCTCCTCTCCATTTGGAATTCCTATTAAGCTTGTGTTGGTAGGCTTGATGGTGACCCACATGTTTCATAGGATCTATTAATTTTTCTTCATTATTTCATCTTTCTGTTTCTTCAAGTGTATAATTTCAATTGACACATATTCAAGTTTACAAATTCTTTATACTACCTGCTCAAATATGCTATTGAAATCCTCTAGTGAGATTTTCATTTTAGTAATTGTATTTTTCAGCTCCAGATTTTCTCTTTGGTTCATTTTTATAATATCTAATTCTTTATTGACATTAACTATTTGTTTATAAACTGTTCTTTAGTTCTTTGTCCATAGTTTCCTTTAGCTTTTGAGAAAGTTTACTACAATTGATATAGAGGTTTTTCTTGTATGTCCAATATCTGCATTTCCTTTAGGAGTTTCTGTATATTTCTTTTGTGAATGGACTATAAATTTTTGCTTCTTTGTAATTTCTATGCAAAAATGAACATTTTGAAAATGATAATAATGTAATTCTAGAAATTAGATTATGCCTTTCCCCAGGCTTTCTATAGCTCAGTGGTCTGTATTCCATTTTGTGATCTGTATTCTTTATCAAGTGTGCTATCTGAAGTACCTGTACCTTTAAATTAAGGTTAGCAAGAGTTTTAAAAGAGCTTTCCTTTCATACCAGGAGGAAAAAGGGAAAAACATATGAGAATGAGAGGAAAAAATAATGAATAATATAAAAGTAAAACCTGTTTTGGTTTTTGCAGATGGCTTTTTTATATTGATACTCCTTCAATATTAAGTCAGGTCATTTACAACCTAGCTTTAATTTCCACTTCCTGCTTGCATTGTGCATAGAGATCAAACAGAGAAGAAAGCTTAGGTTTTCCTTATATCTTTTTTGAGTATGTGTCCTGACCTTGCATTCATGTGACTTTCTGAGGATATTTTTGATGTCCAAATTTTCCAAAGAAACTCTCTCCCCAGATTTTACTTTTATTTTTAACCTATAGTGTCTTTATATATAGTGTGTGTTTCTGGTAAGTAATGTAAACAATGGATAGAGGGCTGTCATCTTCTTGTTTTATATTATCTTCTTCTGGGCTTTGGTATCAAGGTAATACTGCCTCCTTTTAATGTGCTGCAATGTGTTGCCTTGTCATCCATTTTGTGGAAGATTTTGTGAGGAATTGTTAGTATTTCTTCTTTAAATATTTAGTATCATTTATCAGTGAATTCTTTTGGACATGGACTTTTCTTTCTGTGAAATATTTTAATAACTAATTCAATCTGTTTGTTATATATCTATATATACTTTTCTTTTAATTGCAAGTCATTTCAGTAATTTGTGTTTTTTCAAGGTATTTTTCCATTTCATGTAAGTTATCTAATTTTTTGGCACAGAGAAAATACAATTTTCCTTTGTAAAACTTTTTATTTCTGTGTGATTGGTAGTGATCTCCCCAGCTGTGATCTCTATTGTTTTCAACAATAGGCATGAGGCATAGGTTTCCCATGTTCTACTCCAAATCAATTCAGCTGCTAAGGCAAGGCCATGCAGGTGCCAGTCCTCCCAACTTGACATGCTCACACTGGGCAGAATCTCCACAACATAGAGCCTGAACCAAGAAGTAGAAAGGATAGGAACCACCAGATTTTATGGCCGCCTGGTCCCCTTGAAGAGTGGAATCTCAGTGTGTCAGGACTCAAGCCAGAAAGGGGTGGAAGCTGCCTACCCTCAAGGTTGCCACACCTGTGCAGTAAAGAACTTTCAAAACACAGAATTGGTGAGAAATGGAGCAGTCTTTGGCTTAAATATTACACACTACTAATTTTCTTAAAAAGATTCAGTGTATTTTCATGAATAAATTATCCTCATTTTGTTGGATGCGCTTTTGTAAATTTTTAGATAATTTAAATATTGTTTTGGGGGATTTTGTCCAGTTTTATCACTGTTTTCTGGGAAGATGATATGCCCAGCTTCTCATGCAGCCATTCTGGAAGACTTGTCACTAGATTATTTCTTTTTGTTGCTCAAATATAGTGCTTTGTAAGAATACATCACAATTTATTTAACCATTTGCTGTTTGAAGAACATTTGGTGTGTTTCAAGTTTTGCCAACTATGATTTGAGCTGCAATGAACATTTGTTAGTTTCTTCTTGTGAAAGAGTCGTAAATTGATTTCTTTTAGTATGTGATACTCCTGTGTGGTTTCCTGGCAGTATGTACCACAGAGAAACATATTCTAATCTTAATCCATTCCTGTGAATGGGAACTCACTGCAAATAGGACCTTTTGTTGAAGTTACTTTAGTCAACGTGTGCCTCATCTAAACCAAGATGGGTATTAATCCTATTCCTGGATGCCATATATAGAAGTGCACAGAGAGAAGAGTCACAGGTTTTAAACAGAAGCTGGAAGTCAACAGAACCCAAAAGAGAAAGGAGGAGAGACCACCATGTGCATTGTCATGTGGAAAAAAAGCCAAGGAATCACAAAAGTATCTGGCCAGACAGAAGATATCAATCCCAGAAGGAAGCAAGTATTCCAGCCTCTGTAACCATGTGCCAATAATTTCCTATTGTTAAGCCAAATCCACTGTATGGTATTTGTTTTAGCAGCTAGGAAACTATAACACCCTGGATAGTGTTGACTACTGGTTCTGGAAATCCAGCTAGAGTCCAAAATCCAACTCAAGTAGAAGTTTCTTCAAAGCTGTCTTTTCCTGTTAGCCAATGCTCTTAATTTCATACAGCAAAATAAAAGCAAGAGCAAAATAATTACAGAATATGGATAAATACAGAATAAATACAGAAAATCTATCTCTTCTAGGCCATTTCCCCTTTACTATTGTACCCTTTTCTCCAAATATTTAGTCTCCATGCCCAGAAGGACACTCTTTTCCCAGGGTTTTAAACTCAGCTGGTTGTCCTAGAAAAAAAATGAGTCAATAAATATATTCCCATCATGATATTCATGACTAAAAACAAGTATATATGTTACTACTTGTGTATTAGTAAGCCAAAGGGGTGCTAATGTGAAATACCAAAAATGGGTTGATCTTTATAAAGGGTATTTATTTGGGGTAGAAGTCCACAGATACCTGGCCATAAAGCGTTATGTTTCTTTTCTCACCACAGTCCATTGCCACGTGTTAGAGCAAGACAGCTGCCAGCATTTGCCAGGGTTCAGGCTTCTGGGGTTCCTTTCTTCCCGGGGCTGCGTTTCTCTCCAGGCTTAGCTCCTGATTTCTCCACAAGGTCAGCTGTAGACGATCAGGCGAATGGCTTGCTTCTCTTCTCCTGGGGCCTTCTTTCCAACATCAAAACTGCTTCTCAAAATACTGCTTCTCAAAACTGTTCTTGCCATGCCTTTTATATTTGATTCCCCACCCACCAAGGGGTGGAGCTCAATGCCCTAATCATAACCTAATCATGCCCAGATTAACAGATCAGTTTACAAGCATGATCCAATTATATTTTTGGAATTCATAATTACATCAAATTGGCCAATGGTTACAACTTGTATTTTTGTTTATTTTGTTAATGTATATTTAAAAATAAAAGTGGTTCATCACTAATGGAATGACAAACTAGTGAAATTTCAGGTAATGTGGAATGAAGATTTTTGGAAAAAGTTTTCTGGGCATAATGGAGGACCTTCAAATATGTTGGTGGTCTTTGTATACAACTGTCACTGAGTTTCCACTTTTGGCAGTGGGTATGAGTCTCTGGTATAGAAATGTTATAGAGAACTTTGAAAATTTTAAAACACAAAATAGTTCTATAAATACTATACCTTTCTTCCTAGACTCTGATAGTTGTTTTGGATGAATGAGAAATGCTTCCATTACAGAGGATATTTGTAGAGTCAATTAGGTGTGCACATTTATATTAGGCATTTGTGAAGGCCTGACTATTGTGCAGTTTTTGTTTCAATTATGGTTCATGTTCACAAACCCTTGATTTGCTCTGTAAAATGAGAAAATTTCTTTATACTCTCTGAATTGGACAAAAGGAAATAATCCATAAGGAATTTGGAATTTATTAGAAATGCATTCTAAATAACTTGGTCATAAACATAACAGATATTCAGAAAAGTCAATGCTCAACTTTTTCCATTCTTTAAAACATAGCAAAATATTTTCTTGTTTGCTTTATTCATACTGTTGTTTTATTGTCAGAATACACAGAATTATTTTCTTACTTTCTTTTGTCTCTGTAACCACAGGTGGTGTCACTACTTGGAATTTCTTCCCTAAGGAAGTGAGGTCTTCTTTAATCATTAAACTCTGTTTTTGTAATCATGGTCAAAGTGTAAGTAAAGTTGGAGAAAATTACTTAGCAAAAATATGTATTGTTTTTTGGTGTCACCATTGTATTCTTCCTAGGATTAGATTTGGTAAAAAGATAAAACTTGTTATAGCTGTTAGGTTTTATCTCCTATATCATTGCCACATGTTACAGAGAGAATAAAATTAAATGTTGTAAAAGAATATATATGCAGATTCACAGCTTGAGAAATTCCAGAAAATCAAGATTTATTAATGGGCATTAATAGTGTTGTGGTGATACCCAAATGTCACGACATTAATTTTGTGGAAAGTAATAACATGCATAATATCATTTGTTATTATTGATCATACTTAAAAAACAAATATTTTTAAAGAAAAAAATGTATTTTCTGAATGTGTAATTTTTTGAATCAGGAGCACATCTTTTTGAAATGCAGTCTTATTTTGTAGGAATATGGGAGTAAGATTTGATAATATCAACAACCTTAAGGGAGGTCTACCAAAACCCTCTTTTATTGGAGAAAACAGGAAAAGTGAGTATACCTTGATGTTGTAAATAGATACTGAAACTCAGAGTTATGTCTTCTTAGCAGGTACCAAAAACATTTATCTCCCTGGAGCCTCCTTGTGAGGGCAGGCCGGCCGGCCAGTGCAGCACGGTAGGCTGATGCAGCAAGACCTCACAGCAGGAAGTGGGTGTGGCTCAATCAATAGAACCCCCGTTTACCATGCGGGAGGCCCCGGGTTCGCTTCCCGGGGCCTCCTTGTGAGAGCAGGCCGGCCTGCGCGGCGCAGTGGGCTGACGCAGCAGGACCTCACAGCAAGGGGAAGATAAGCAGACATGGAAGAAACACACAGCGAATGGACACAGTAAAGCGCAAGCAGCGAGGGGGGGATAAATAAATAAATAAATAAATCTTAAAAAAAAAAACATTTATCTTCTAATTTTTTTATTGGCTCTACATAGTTGTAGTGTATTTTTACAATCTTGCCGTATTCTTCTTATTCAATATGAATAAAATATTTTTATTTTTAGAAAAAATCCTTGAAAACATTAAAAATATTCTATTTCTATTTTAATAATATTGTTTAATTTATGTAACCTGTTTTAAAACCGCAAAAATCCTCCATAGTTTCTTCATGGCTGTCTTCATTTCTCTGTTTCACAGAGTGTAGATAATTGGATTCTAGATGGGGGTGACAATGGTGTAAAATACAGCAAGGAACTTATCCACAGAGTGGTTGCTGAATGGCCAAATATAGATGAAAATGCATGGGCCAAAGAAGAGAACCACCACTGTAATATGAGCCATCAAGGTGGAACAGGCTTTGGACTGCCCAGTAAAAGAATGGTTCTTAATGGTAATGAGGATAAGACTGTAGGAAATAAACAAAATAGTGAAACAGCTCAGGGAGATCATCTCACTGTTGACAACAATGACAATCGGTACTATATACGTATCTATGCAAGCAAGCTTAGAAACCAGTGGGAGATCACAGAAAATGCTGTCTACCACATTGGGACAACAGAAAGGCAGGTTCACAACAAAGGGTATCTGAAGCCCTGAGTGAAGGAGACGTGAGAACCATGAGGTCAATACCAGAAAAATACACACCTTCATGTTCATGATGGTCATGTAGTGTAGGGGCTTGCAAATGGCCATATATCTGTCATATGCCATGGAGACCAACAGTACCATTTCAACTCCACCCAGTAAGTGAAGTAGAAAGATCTGAGTGAAGCATCCAGCAAAGGAAATGGTCTTATGCTTTTTAACTAAATTCACAATCATCTTTGGGTTGGCAAAGGAAGCAAGGGTCATATCCAAAACGGAGAGGTTGCCAAAGAGAAAGTACATGGGAGTGTTCAGGTTTGAAGTGGAAAACACTGCAACCACAATGAGAAGGTTACCCAAAACTGTGACTACATAAATAATAGAGAAGAGTGGAAGAGAAGAGACTGTATATGCTACAAGCTGGTCAGTCCCAACAAAATGAATTCTGATACTTTAGATTGATTGAATTTCTCCATGGACTCCATTTTATGGTTTGCACTGGGATGACCTGTAGTGAAAAAGAAGAGAGCAGTAATACCATGGAGGTTTGCAAGCTGTTTTATTCCTGTGGATCTTTCAACAATCTCATCATTCCCTGCTACCTCTAAGAGGGAGGAGATAAACTGAAAACTGCCCACCTCCCAGAAGATTCTAATCCTAGCTTATTAGTAATAACAGAAACAGATCTCTTAGTTCCCTTAAGCAATCCATGAATCCAGAGGCATATGCTTCATCTTCATAGGTGAAAGGAGATACTCTCATCTTAAAGATCTTTGTGTTTTTGCAGGATGCGAGATCCCTTGTTCTGATTCTTTGGAGGAACAATGAGACTCTGCACAACCTCTTTAAAATTCATATTTTGAATGAATCTGGAAGTTACACTCTGTCCAAAACTACCTTAAGAAATTCTGATTTAGTTCTGAATTATTCCCAGGGTTTTTAAGAGGCTATAATGCAGCAGATGTAAAGCTGTTCTGTGTAAAAGATTGAAGGTTTGGAGTGCACTAGATTGCTGTCTTTTCCCTCTTGAACTCCCAGCAACCCATAAGTGGGCTTCTGATCTGGACAATCCTTTGAAGCCTCTGTGGTGGAAATTTTTTCTTAGGTGATTGTATTCCCCATAGCCTGCTCTGGCTGAAACCCACTTTCCTACAAAGGTTTCCTAAGGCCCAGAAGTTTCAAAGGCAACTTATGGTGAAGCAGCAGGGATGGATGTTCAGAGTCTCTAAGCAGCCCCATCTGTTTCAAACAGGGCTAAATATTGAAAAGTGAGCATGAAAGACGTTGTGATTATAAATGACATTATATGTGATATTTAAATGTCTTCCTTCATGCTTTCAGTCCCCATGGCAATCACATCCCAAAATATAAAACTGTATACTTGAATGACCAGATATTATAATTCATGCATTGACCAATTTCCTCACTAGACCTCCACGTACACTCATGCAAAGCACCATCACCAACCTGGATATGAGTTGGGGACAGCACACATTCTGGAAGTCTCAGGCTGGGGAGAGCACTCTAATTATTTAATGCAGCCACAATTGGTAGAACATGATGGTTCACTGTGGAGAATGCTACATTGTGTGTGAGAAAGAGAGATTGCAGAAAACTGCACCTGAGGAGATGAGTTAATCACACAGGAGACAGAGAACAGATTGAAAGCTATAATAGCCATGCTTAAATGAATGAAGATGTGGAAAAAGCAGCATGACATTTGGAAAAAACACTGAACTAAAAATAGAAGACTGGGACTGAGAACTAACTCTGCCTTGAACTCCCAGTCCATCTTTCCTGCTGGGTCTCTGTTTCCCCATCTGTAAAGGGAAGTCTTTGATAGGAACCTCTGGGTTCCTTTTCAGCATCCAAATTTAATGTGTCTATTATTCTATCTCCATTTCATGATTTTATTGCTTATTAGATAATTTGATTTTAATTTTAAATTAACTCATATAAATATCAGATACTGCTTATATGGAAAATTGTTGTTTAAAAGTTTCTCTGTGATAAATGTTTTACCTCCTTTCTTTGGTAGAATTTTCCTTCTTGTTTGTGACATTTTCTTTACCCTATGTGCCTACTGTAATTTTCTGAGCTGAAGGTCCCACTCCACTTCCTTTTGCTCTCTAATATTCATGTTACTTGGTTATCTCTTTTTGCTTGTCCTCCTCTAAAAGTGAACTAGTCTCTAAAGTTTCTCCATTTAAAATATTTCAAAACCTTTAAAATGTACAAAACTTTTAAGAACAATCTTCCATTCCTTACAACTTATCCTAAGGTAATGATTGTATAAGTAGGCTATAAAATTCTCATGGAAAAATTGTTTATATATAATAATTTAGTGCACTCTAAATGTCTTACAACTGGTATTCATAATCCTAAATGAGATAAACAAAATGTATATGATATAATATTGCATAGTAGATAGAATTATGTCTGAGAAAACTATTTAAGAATATGCATAGTTTTAAGTAAAAGGCAGGTTGCAAAACACTCTATACAATATGATCATATTTTATAAACATTAAGTATATGTATACACAAACATAAACATATAAATTTATATTATATAAAATATTGGAAAATATACCAACTGATAGCAAAGAGATAATTTGGCATGTGTGATATAAATAGTAATTAAAGATTTTCAAACCCAAATATACCTTCTTGGAACTCCCATGGGAAATGAAATGTTCATGCTCACATTTATGCCTTAGGAGTATTACTAAGAGTGTTTAGTAGAGATCTCAAAATAAAGGATAAGAAACCAGAATGGTGAGGTTTTTTTTTTATTCCTTAACCTAATTTGAGGTAGTCCTTATAATTTTGGAAATAGTTTGCCTGAGGGAATCCAAGGAAGTTCTGTAAAGAGTAATGGTGTGGCTAAAGAGTTAAAAAATTTGGACTTCAGAATAATTTATCTAATCTTGAGAGTGGTTTCTTATAAAAGGTTTTTATTAAACATAACTTATTGTACCCTCAAAAATCAAATATCTTCTTCTGCTAAAACAAATAACCTTATATTTAAACATGATGTTTATAATGATAGAAAAATAGAAAAGCAGGATGTTACCTAAAGTTTGTTTCTGACAGGTGTAAGTAGTGGAAATGGTTCCCACTAGCAGTTGGGTGGTTGATAATTGGACTATTCCATTAATTCATGCTCTGCCTTAGGAAAATTACTTTACTTTGAAACCTGAAACTAAGATAAAAATTCAATGGGGAACAAATGAGATAAGATATGAATATGCTTTATGAGTTTGAAATCCTATATAAATAAGAGCTATTATTTAGTATATTGATACTGATAACTACAGTATTTTAAACAGCTGAAAAGAGGAATGTAGCATGCACCTAACTGTTACATCATAGAAAGCTTAGGAATGGAAAGTTTCTAATATAGATAAAGAAGATGATTGGTTTAACCTCAAAAATGGTCAACCATTTTTTTGTGTGTATGTGTGTGTGTGCATTCTACCAGGAGATCAAAGGCTACCAGGAGATCAAAAGGTCAGGAGGAATAAAAGGTCTTCTTGCTCTCACTTCCAAAGTGGAGATGCTACAACCATATCTTCTGTAACTATTACCTATTGTTAAGTGTTCTAGGTTTTATTTGTACTAAAATTTTCTTTATTCCTGGCTAATATGTAGTGTAACTGCACGGTTAAAATATTTCTATTAATTAAAGGATTCAGCGAACAAGTGTTAAGGGGAGTTATATTGAGAATACAAAGCTCTAGGTTAACAAGTGAAGGAATGAGGCATCCCCACCACAAGGGTCTAGTAGTAACACATGAATGCCCATTGTTTAAAGGAAACAGAACATCTGGTTTAAAGAGACATTCAAGCTGTTGAATCTATGAATATTCTTTGCATGTGTGTTAATTAATGGAGGTAGTGGGTGTGAGGACATGTGATGATTTAGAAAAAATGCATCATGACTGCTAATGCTAATTAGCACAGTAGATTAGCTGAGGAAATATAGTTTGCATTTAGTAAGTGATCAAAAGGTAACTAAATAAAATAGACATAAAGTGCCCCATGATGTAGACCACGGAAGTTCAGAGAAAAAAAATGGAGGTGTTTACTGGTAAGATCCTCTTCTTACAACTTAGTTTTCCTAATACAGAAGGAAATAAAAGATCATTTTTAAGCCTGAAAATCAACTTCTAATATTTGGTTAAGAGTTAAAGTGTCCTAGACTTTTTGTTAAAAGTTCAATTGTGGTAAAGTTATAACACTTAGACATGCCTGTTTTCCTGCCTGCTGACCAATGCCCCCAAACCTTCAGCCTTTCTCCTGCCACTTCTTTCCAAGCTTCAGTTCAGGTTCCTTCAGTGGCTGACATGATCCCCAGACTTCTAGGTGTCTGACACATACTCATTCACATTATTCCAGGCATCTGTTTAAGGCATTACTGCAAGATGTGTTTCTGAACCATGAGGATAGTCAAGTTTTTATTGTAACCTCTAAATATGACAATCCAATGTACCACAAATTCCAGCTTTCAATATCTTGTATAGTCCTCCAACCCTTGAATTTGGGCTGACCTAGTGAGTTGGCTTTGATAATACAGTGAGCTGGAGGTGATATTGTGTGATTTCTATGCTCTAGTCAGAAATAGCTCTGAAGCCTGGGCTTCTGGACATTTTCTCTTAGATAACATCTTTTGAGAAGCTCAGGTTGATAGGATGGTCATCTGAAGAGGTTCTGCTCAGCAGTCTCAGCTGAACTTCAGAAGATAGGAAACATCTCTTCCATTCATGTGAGCAATCTCCTTAATCCAGCCCAGTCAAAGCCTAGGATGACTCCAGGCCCCTCAAGCCATGTGCCTGCAACTGCAATATAGACCTAAGTAAAATCTCCAATCTCAACCCAATCAAACTATGGAACTATGAGAGGTAAAAGTAAATGTTTTGAACCACTAAACTTTGGGGTAGTTTTTTATGCAGCAATACATAGCCAGACAAGGCTCATGGAGGAAGAGCTCATAAATACTTTTCTCTCTTTCTGCCCCATAATTACCTCACCTGACCCACTTACTGTCTCTGCCCCAACCATCTCCCTCCCTGAATTTCGACTATAAGCCCTAGAATCCCCACTTCCTCCACTATGAGTATGTAGCCAAAGAACTTACCTTCTGAAGAGGCTTATTCCAGTCAACTAGCATGTGTACTATAACCAAAATTATCTTTTATAATCCCAAACTATTTAAAACTGCATTTCAAAAGCCACTCTTTAAAATCACCCAAATTATTTTGCCTTCTGATAATAATGTGATCACCAAAACTCTGGCTTAATATTTAAATTTATATTCCATGTTGAAAAATCTCTTGATATTCAAGCCCTTATGACTCACTCCATTATATTACTTTATTCTAGGGTTTTTCATCACTATTGACATTTTAGACTGGATAATTCCTTTTTTGCAGGGGGCTCTTCTGAGCATTAGAAGTATCCCTGAGTAGAGTGTGGTAAGCCGATGTTCAATATGGACAAAACCTATGATAAGATGGAATCGGATGGTATGACAGTGAATGGGGGTGATAGTGGTGCTGGGATGTGAGTGGGGTTGATGGTGCTGGAATGTGAGGGTGAGCAGAGTGGAGGTTGGGTTGGACTATCCATGGACCTGGGGGGAGGAGCAGCTGGAGGAAGAAATAGGTGAACTCCGGGGATTTGTAGGCCTGTGGTTAAAAGTAAAATGATGGGACTGTTCTTTCAGCAAATACAACAGGGGAGAGTTCATGCAGGACATGGGGAGGGGGTGGGGAATATGTGGGGAAGAGCACACCTGGGGCATGCTTATATGGAATACGAAATTGTTCATCTTGTCATAGGTTGATATTACAGTGGGTGGGGACCCACACAATAAGAAAGAAAACGTTAAACTCCCATCCTGGGGAATCCTGCTATGCTCTCAAATAAAGGGTCAAGAGTTTCTTGAGAACATAGGCAGTGCCTAATAAAAGAATATCGACCAATACCCTCAACATTAATGCATGTAACTATGGACTTTATTCTGCAAAAATTGCAACTTAGTGGTTACCATGAGTTCCAAAGGGACAGGGAGAGAAGACTGGATAGAGCATGGGGCATTTTTAGGGTATTGCAATTGTTCTGCATGATCTTGCAATGATGGAAACAGGCCATTATACATTTTGTTAGAACCTATAAAACTGTAAGACACAGAATGTAAACAATAATGTAAACCATTGACCATGGTTAGTGGCAATGCTTCAGGATTTCTTCATCAATTGTAATTAATGTACCATATTCATGCAATATGTTATTAATAGGGAAAAATATGAGAGGGAAAAAGACATTGATCAAAAGGGAGAAATATTAAATACAAATGAGTTTTTATGGCTGAAAGATTTCTAAGTGAGTCAGCAGGTTATTCCAGAGGCTATGCTTATGCATGTCTTAAGAGGATCTCACTGACTGCCACAGTCAACAGTGCCTCAGGCAGGGATGCTTCTGAAGGCTCTAGAGACATCTGGACACTATAGGCAGGGCAGAGAAACTCAAGAATTTGGCACCCTGTCAGTGGGCCTTACCTTGGAAGATATGATAACCTATTCCTCCTATGTATCAGAGTTGGACTCATTTATAATTTTCCTACACATTGTTCTTATGCCTCTTTTATCTGAACCTATACTTAGCACTATATCTGTTAAATATGTGTCCTAGAGATTTAAATCTTCTGTCTGTTCATATATTGGTTGAGCCCTAAATTTCATTAGAGCTGCAACCAACACCTACTCTCTGGTTTATTGAACTCATCCAGGACAACTAACAAAGAAACAGAGGGTATCTATAACAGCAAGCAAGACAGTTTCAACCATTGGTCCCATGGGATCTAAGCCCCCTCTCAATAAGAAACAGAGTGAGCATCACAATCCCCAAATCCTCAAGTCTGAGGAATGAACAAACATAAGGAGGGAATGCAACTATGGACTAAAGCAGACATATTTTTATTCTAGTAATAAGAAACTGTAACATTGATATAAAGGCAGTGGTCTCCAGAGGTTCTGGGGAGGGAGAAGAAAGAATAGGTGTAACGTGGGGCATTTTTGGAACATTGGAATTGTTCTGAATGACATTGCAATGGCAGATACAGGCCATTATACATTTTGGCAAAACCTATAAAATTGTGTGGTGCAAAGTGTAAACCATAATGTAAACTATAGACCATGGTTAGTAGCAATTCTTCAATATGTGTTCATGTATTGTAATAAAGGTATCACACTAATGAAAACTATTGTTAATGGGAAAAAGTGTGGGAGGGGGAGGGGGTGAGGTATATGTGAATCTCCTGTATTTTCGATGCAACATTTATGTGATCTATAGCTTCTTTAAAAATTAAATTAAATTAAATATTAATAAAAAAGTATCCTTAGCCCCTAAATACTAAATGGCACTAGTGCTTCAATTGTAATGGCCAAAATTGCCACCAGATTGCTAAATGTCCTCTGGGGGGCAATATTGCTCCCACTTGAAAATCAATACCTTATCTTTTTGGCCCTCCTTAGTTATTCTACTTGTTTTACTATTGATTGTATTTCTATAACTACATTCTCTATCTTTTATAGGTTCTTATGACATGAAAGAATGTGACAAACACATTGAGTACAAAAGATTCTCTATATTGTTTCATAAATAGGACATCTTGGTTACCTGTTTCAGAATACATGACAAAGATCCCAGGAGTGGAGAGGGCTAGGGAAATGGCTAAGACGTATAAGGCACAAGCATCCAAAAGCTTTCTGCCTGGGATTGTTCCTAAAGTTCTTTGGTTACGATCCAGTCTGTTCTAGGAGTTGCTGAGGTCTTCCAACTGAGATTCCAAGTCAAAATATTGACATGACTTAGTTAACATGCAATCTTTGTTTGGTATAAAATTGATGTTAGCCATGATAGTTTTCTCCTTACTCACAAGTTGTATTCTACCCTAAAGTAATGTACTTTATCCTTTGCTATAACTAAGTATATCACAAGATGCTTCAGAAAATAGAATTTTAACATTGATCGCTGTATGATGCTTTACCAGAGTACCTTTGCACAACAATTGAGGCCTCACAAGGTGAGGCCACCTGCATACCAAGAACACTTTTGCATAGAGGAAATTAAATAATTATTTTCATCATTATATCACATGATACATATTTTAGCCATGAACATGGAAGTTTTCATACATTTGTATCTTATCTGATATATACTGAAATGCAAGGAACATGCTAATTGGGTTAGAATGTTGCCTCTCATTTTTCCTATACTTCTCACACTAGAAAATCAAATTCATCTCCTTCTGCCTGTATGTATTTTTAAGTCTCAACCCAGAAGGAATAATTTGCAGATCTTCTTTGGGTAAAACATTTATTTCAGATGCTAGGACTTTTTGAGCTGGCACTTTGGTCTTCTCTGACTTTAGGCTGCTGACTCCCTCCTCCTCAACTCCCCTTACCTCCTAGTTGACTTTGGTTGTTGGTCTGGGTTGTGTCCCTTCCCACCCCCTTTGGATATGGAGGATGGCTTGTTGGAAGACTGTGTGCTAAGACTTCACCTGATGAGTCTGTCTTACCTTAGGACACTGGTGCTTTCCTGGTTTCTGACTCGCCTGCTGCCCCATAGCTCTGAACACACTGCTTTGTGCCGATCAGTAACAACTGAGGAGCCCAGACTCCATTCTGCTCACTTGACTTTTGAATGTGTATCAATTCTCTGTAAACTCTGGTGGGACCAAAACTAAAGGTTTACAGAGCATTTATGATAGTTGCATGTTTTGCTTGCTAAAGAGAAAAAACTTTCCTGATAAACTGACTTTCCTGGATAGCTTTGTGATGCAAGAAAACTGATTGCTAAATCAGATTTTTGGTTTAGATTACCCTGTCACTGTTCAGGCCAGGAAGAGTGTGTTCCATGTAGATTAAAAGCAACAACAGCAAAACAAAAATAACAACAAGCAGGGAACTATGACTTTATTTCCAATTTTCACTCTCAGCTCTCAAGATTCCTCAGTATCTTCCCTCCCTGGGACTCCCCCTTACTCTCACCCCAAACCTCATGTTACTCAGCTTTTACCTCCCTACCTCCCATTGTTTTCCTCAGTCCTCTGGATAAATGACCAGATCCAGAGATGTTCTCTGACATTGACCTAGTCAGCACTTTCCGAATTCTATTTCTTTACTTTGCTTTTTAGCCCAATTTAAATGAAACAAAGTGAATAATGAGTTGGCACTCTTCCAATTGGAGAGAGGAACTGGAAAGAAATACTCATGAGATTATGCAATTATGATAGCCAGGCAGAGAGAAGTGGAAGTAATTATGGGTGGTGTCAGTGTAGTAAAACTTGTGTCTGGGATATTTGCAGTTTTAATATAAATACAGGAAAGTCTGTATTATTATTGTTATCATCATCATCATCAACATCATCTTCTTCATCATGTATTTTCCAAGCTTTCTATTCTAACTAGCCTCTCAATAAAAGTTCTATAAAGACCAACTCTGGTTCTTAAAATTTCTCTCCTGGAATTTGTTGGGCTTTAATCGACAGCAATAACACCTAGCAAAAACTTAAATTTAGGTGTCTGTTTGGACATAAAGATGCTTAGATTAGAATGAGTTATTGAGAGTTGGATGTTTCTTTTAAGGACTTGAATTTCTAACAGCCTAGCTCTCCACACAAAAAGGCTGAAAGGATGGTTTCAGGAAATTATGTCCCTGTTTAGATGAAATTCACACATACAAATCAATGAATCATTCTCTTGCTTTCAAAACTCTTTTATTTACTTTCCATGCCTAAATAACACAGTAAGAGACTTTCCTAATGAAATGAGTCTAAACTGATTCTCCTCTTCTGTGTGTTCCATGGTACTATGATTTAGTTTTTTGCTTTGTTTTGTTTTTAATATATTTTTGTCTAACTTCCAAGATGCTGATTTCTTTGACTCATTAGTGGTACCTTAGCACGGAACATAGGGTCTGGCATACAATTCACACTCAAAATTCTCTCCTTATAATAATAAATGTAGTTACTTATTGAGTTTCTGTTATTTACCAGGATTAATACTAATAGGAAATTCACATAAATCACCTCACTTTGATTTCATAACACTGAGTTTATTTCTGTTTTGAAGACCATTTTCCAGAATTTCTGACACATTTTTCCAAACCTGACACATTGTATTTTCAAAATTGTTTAAACCAAACTCATATAACAATTGATATTTTGTGGGAGCTATAACAGTCAAATTTGATGATGTTAGAAATGTCTCTTCTGCTTACCAGTTTAGAGACAGTAACAGGCAATGTATTCAGAAGAGAAAATATCTCCAAGTGCAGGAGCCTTCTGATTACATAACACCATAAGAAGGAACAGGTTACAAAGTCATATAAAATTCAACCTGAAGACTTCCTAATATAGTGCCTGTTAGTGTTAGATAGTGTCCAATTAGTAATGGGGAAGCCTGAGAATCCTTAAAGGTCACTCTAATGGGAATTATGTCAGCTGTGGAACTGATGCTTCAGGGCTACTAAGTAGTTTGTGGCAGTTTGGTTTGTTAATATCAACAGGAATTTAGATATGACACCTGAGGTTAGATTGACTAGGGATATTAGAAAGGGTTTCAGAGCTGGTGGCTTGGTTTATTCTCTCTTGTCTTCAGTCAATTGTGAAACCATAATCTTTTGGTTATTGGTTGAACAAGAATGAAATTAAAATTAATAAGGAAGTATATGAAGTTAAATGGATGTTGAGAGGGGCCCTAAGGACTTTCTTCTGGTGTGAAAATCATCACCTCTCTTATGAGGTGGTCCAAAGGAACTTATTGTGCTCGATCATGCTGGGGGGTGTGTGTGGGGGGAGATTTCCAGATGGTCTTGTAAGAGAGATAGAGAAGACCCCAAAAGGGATATGAGGAAGTAGATGCTGGATCTTAGGAGGAAAGTTAAGTGTGGATTTTGACAATATTGCCCCTATATGCCAAGTCATTTCTCTGACGTTCCAAACATTCATTAATTTCATTCACACTCTCATATCTTGATTTCCTAATTCCTAAAGCAAACAATCATTCATTTGAGATTCCAGTATAGACACAGGAGATAAAGAGCAAAGAAAAACTCTTAGTTCACCATAAGCTTATAGTTAATTGGTTTAAAAAAATCCAATTTATACAGAGCTTTTCATATTCTAGGTGTTGGGTTGAACTTTTAATATACATCGTACTATTAGTCCTCACATAGAATTGAAGTTAAGATTATAATTATCATTATTATCATTGTTATTTTAGCCATATAAAGATGAGGAACATTAGGCTTAGAATTTTTCAGAAATGTATCCAAAATCACAATGTATGCGCAGCCACAGTCTAGATCCTTTATATTTCTATTTTAAAACTATGTGCTTTGTACTCACTTTATACTGTGAAACCATGACCATTATATATAATTCAATTAAATACATTATTATAATAGCTTTTGTAATATATTTTAAATAAGCAACAAAGTTCAAGTGTCCTCTGAGAATACCCTTTAAAAATTCTTCCTAGTATGTCAGGATGCAAGAGATTCTTATTTGACAATTTTTCCTTCATCTGGACAAATGTGGATTCAACAAAATGTTGAGTGCCAATAGCAGTTTACCACAACACAACCACCTGGTGCCACAATGTAATCTTTTAGCACAACAAGTACTCTATACAGTTTTACTGATGGTAACATATGATAGAATCATGTAATTAACAACTAAGTCCTTGTATTTCATTCCATACCACAACATAGTATTCTCACTTGCAACATTATAATACTAATACTCATGAATGTAATCCTTGATCAGTCCCCAAAAGAGACAGGAAAAGTGTAATTTGACAAAATGTGTCAAAAGTTCATTTTCAAACTATATAACATAATCAAATGGTTTTACCAGGAGTGATTGGTTGGGGGTCTTTAGAAACTTCATAGAATGCAGGGAGTAGTAGAAAAACAGGATTTACATTGTTTATAGGAAAAAGCCCAAACTTACATTGCAAAACTATTTCTGGAGAATTTATCTTACTGCTGACCCTGCATCCACTCCCACTGGGCTATAATAGGTTAAATGCCATTGACATTGATAACCCTACAAATATGAAGACTTTGCAGCTACTGGTGGAAAAACAATGGATTTGCATTCTCAGCTTTGTTTTATATATATATATATATATATATATATAAAACGTACATTCAAATAAAAGTATCCCACAGGTAGATGCAACTAATGGGTGGAATTTAGGTCACATATTTGCTAATTTGCATTATAAGTGTTAGAAAGGGCGAAGAAAGTTGTGAGCCATTGCCCACATAGGCAAATCTATGATAAGTTGGAAGAGTGCAGTTTTACAGTGGAGGGGCATGACAGTGGTGTAATGATACTGTTGTGATGGGTGGTGCTAGTTTGTAAGGAGAGTGGGGTGTGAAAGTTGGGTTGCACTGTCCATGGAACTGGGGGGAGGGTTGGGGGGAGACAGCAGGTGAACACTGGGCATTGGTGGGTACATGATTGAAACTAAAATGTTGAAAATGCTCTGTTGGCAATATGGCAAGTGAAATTTTTTGGTTTGGGGTGTTGGATGTGGGGGGCATTTGAGACAGGGTGCACCTGAGGCAGGCTTCTAGGGAGTGTGTGAATGTTCATCTTGCCATAGCGCATTATATCAGTGGGTGGAAACCCACATAATGAGCGGCAAGATGCTGGACTCCCATCCTGGGGAGGCCTGCTGTGTTCTCAAATAGAGGGGCAAGAGTCTCTCTAGAGCATGGGCCGTGCCCAATAAGGGAAGACAGACCAGTGTGTCAAGCCCTCATTGTAGTTGCAAGTAGCTATGAATCTTGTTCCTCATGGAGGGAAACCTGGTGGTTGCCATGGGTCCCAAGGGAAGGGGGAAGAAGGAATAGAATAGATGGAACAGGGGGCATTTTGGGGACAATGGAAGTGTTCTACATGATTTTTCTAAGATGTATACAGGCCATGGTAAATTACATCAAAATCTATAAAAGTGTATGGTCCAAAATGTAAACCATAATGTAAACCATTGACTATAGTTGGCAGCTATGTTTCAATATTTGTACATCAGCTGTAACAAATGTACCATCCACATATAGAATGTTATTCATAAGGGAAAGGGGAAAATAGTGAGAATGGTGGGTATATGGGGGTCCCTTGTATTCAGTATGTGACTTTTCTATAACCTAAAACTTCTTTGAAGACAAAATGAAAACAGTAAGACACTGGGGGAATAAATGGAAGAAAATGTCATTGTATATATAGGACAACAGATCTTGGAGTGATGAAAGGCAAAAGGTCAAAATTTTTCAAAAATATTTTTTCAATAATTTCTATTATCCCAATTTTTTTCAATTAATTTTTTTTTGTATTTTATTTCTTATTTTTAAAACTATCATTATTATTTCATTTTCTTATTAATTATATTTGGCTATTTTATAGGCTTCATTTTTAAAGAAGTTTTGGATCACAGTAGGGTTTCTTCTGTGACAGGGGAGGATCATTCTTGTGGGGTGTGAGTGATGGGGGATACATGGGATGAAGCTAACCTGGGCATACATATAAGGCATCTAAATATGTTCAATTGTTCATGGGGCATTGTCATGGTGGGTGGAGATTCACACAATAACTGAAGGAATATCAAATTCCCATCCTGGGGAGCTCTGCCACATTCTCTAATGGAACATCAGGAATCCTCCTTGTACAGGGACAATGACTAGTGAATGACAATGGTCCATTGATGAGCTCTTGATATTGATGACTGTCCTAATGAACCTTTACTCTTGAAATGGAAACTTAGCCTAATATTATAGGGTACCTGAGAGTTGCCTCCTGGGAGCCTCCTTGTTGCTCAAATGTGGCCTCTCCCTAAGCTGAACTCAGCATATAAATATAGTACCTTCCTGCCCAGTGTGGGACATGGGCCCTGGGGTTGAGCCTCCCTGGCACCAAGGGATTGCTCCCAGGCACCAACTAGCAATGCAATTGGAAAAAGACCTTGACCAAAAGGGGGGAAAGGTAAAGACAAATGAGTTTATATGGCTAAGAGACTTCAAAGTGAGTCGGGAGATCATTCCAGAAGTTACACTTATGCATGTCTCAGCAGGACCTCATTGAGTGCCAAAGTAGATATTACGCCAAATACCAGGGCTCCTGAGGGCTCTGGAGACATCCAGACATTATAATCAGGACAGATAGCTTAGGAGTTTGGTGCCTTGCCAGTGGTCTCTACTTTGGAATTCATGCTCCCTAAGGTGACAGAGTTGGACTCAGTTGTGGTTTCCCTACACATGGCTCTTCTGTTCTTCTATTTGAACCTATAATTAGTACTGGAGTTGGTAGGTATGCATGCTAGAGACTTAAATCTATGGGCTGCCCATGTGTCAGCTGGGCCTCAAATTTCAATGATTACAACATCTACTCTCCAATTCATTGGTCTCACCCAGGACAACTAACAAGGAGGTGATGGTGGACAAAGACCATACCAAGGAACTGAGAGAGTCTACAACTGCAAGCAAGAGAGTCTCAACCATCAGCCTAATTGATTGCAGCCCCCTCTCAATTAGAGGTGGAGTGGACATCACCATCCCAGAATCCTCAGGATTGGGGAGTGAACTATGGACTAAAGTACACTTACTCTTCTATAGACTTATTGTGATTCTACCAATGAAAGAAATTATATCATTGATGTGGAGACAGTAGCCACTGGAGGTTCTGAGGTCAAGGAGAGGGAAAAACAGGTGTAATGCAGAGGCATTTTTGGGACTTGGGAATTGTCCTGAATGAAATTGCAATGACAGATATAGGCCATTATATATTTTGCCACAACCTACAGATTTGGGTGTGAGAGAGTGTAACCTACAAGGTAAACTTTAATCTATGCTTAGTGGCAATGCTCCAAAATGTGTTCATCATTTCAGTAATGTAGTACACTAATGAAGGATGTTGTTAATGTGGGAAAATGTGGGAGGTATGGGGAGTGGGCCATATGGGAATCCTCTATATTTTTTATGTAACATTTATGCAACCTAAGTATCTTTAAAAAAATATAGGTCTAATAAGTGGCATTTTTGGTACATTGAAGTTGTGCTGAATGACCTTGCAGTGATGGATACAGACCATTATATATCTTGTCAAGACTTACAAACTGTGTGGGAGAGAGTTTAAACCATAATGTAAATAATAAATGGACCACACTAATGAAGGATGTTGTTAATGTGAGAAAGTGTGGGAGGTTTAAAGAGTGGGGCATATGGGAATCCCCTGTTTTTTTTGTGTTTTTTTTTATGTAACAGGTATGTAATCTAAGTATCTTTTAAAAAATAAAAAGTAATAAAAACTGAAATTGGCACATGAAAAACAATAAACACATTTCACATAGATTTATAGGAAAAAACTGTTTGGGAAATGCAGTATTTTATTCATTATTTGCAAGACAAGGGGCACTCTGTGAAGATTAAAAACACCTGAAGAGGGTGCTCAAAAGCTTTTAAGCTGCTATGAGGGATAGATGTGTCCACCTATTTGACCACTTCTAGTTACTTGATATATAAAAGGCAGAAATATTATACCTCCTTACCCCACACCACTGTACATGATCAGGTTAAGTCTTTGGTATGTGAATGTGGTTCAACTTCACTTTGTCCAATTGTCTGAAGAGCAGAATGGAGAAATGGCAGCAGGTTTTTATAGTTTCTATTTTGAATTAAATAATAAAACCTCAGCAGCTGAGGGATGAAAAATTACTTCATATAAAATGCTATTATAAATTAGTGTAAAAATAAAAGTTGGCAGCAAACCACTAGGGGGTAGGCTCTTCATTGAGATATAACCTAGCAGTATCACAGAAATGAGAAGAAAGTGAGTGATTTGAAAAATGTGATTAAAATGTCTGAAAACATCCTGCTGAAACAGGTCGTGATCCTGATCCAATATGGGAAAAAACTTTAGATATAGACAGAGAATGGCTTGTCAGGGTTAGTTATGTGATAAACTTCCAGAGAGCGTTTGAATCGTCTTCCTTGTTTTTTCTTTCTTTTTTTTTTCTATTATGTTTATTTTAACACTGCAGACATACAGCTGTAATACAGAATGAGGAAGATGGCTAACACCTTATGTAGAGGTCATAAGACCTGATATTTCCCAGCTATATTGTTATGAGAAAAGAGCAAAAGAAAAAAAAAAGAAAAGAAGAAAAAATAAGCCATTGAAAAATGAAACATAAAAAACAAACCACAAAACAAAGAGATTGTCTACGTTTAAATGGTGTTTGGAAAATATGGAAAACTAAATGGGTTTGAAAGGAAGAGAGGGAAGAATTATCCCATTTTGTAAAGTTTTGAATTTTGAAACTATGGTAAAGTTTTATATATATATGTATATGTATATTCAATATATATTTAACAAAGAGGAGAGAAATACCATGAAATAAAATATGAAAAGAAAAATAAATGTAACTTATTTCAAATGGATAAAATGACTACATAAAAGACAACACTGTAGAACTAACTCAATTAACTCTTGATCACAGTACTTTGACTATATTCCACAATGAATAAAAATAATTGTTACACATAAAAAATTGAATTTTAGTCATTTTGTTTACATAGTGGTATGATTTAAAATTCTGAATGATACATTATGTGTACTTAGAATTGAGCAAACAAGAAGAGATATAGTGGATAAAGGGTACCAGGTTTCTCAATGTTAGAAAAGGGAGTTACAAGTATTGAAGAGAGAAGGATAGAATAAATGTGTTTTGGGAGTGGACTTGAAGATATCAGTATGAATAACTGGTTTGATATTAAACACATGAAATATCTATTTAATAGACATACACTTATAAATTTGTATACATGTTTTATACAATTATACACATATAAATATAAATATTATAAATACATAAACACAATCATTTTTTTCTCTTCTCATCTCTGTCTTCTAAAGGGCCTAAAGGCATGTATTTTAATTAGTTTTCAAAACTAGTCATTACAGTGTTTTCACAAGTCACTGTGAATTCTGTGTTTTAATATTGTAAGTCAATATCAATATGTAGCAGTGTTTAAATCATGTATTTTAGTATTTGAAACTAATCTAGATAGTTATTTCACAGTTCTCTAGTTAAATCCTAGTTTTTAACATTGTTTGGAAGTCAATATTAATGCATAGTAATGAATAAAGCATGAATTTTAGTTAGTTTTCTAAATAAGTCAAGAAAGTATTTTCACAGTTCACTATGCGAATCCTGTGTTTTACCATTGTTTTTAAGTCAATTATAGTACATAGCACTGAATAAAGCATGTATTTTAATTAATATCTGAAAATAAACCTCTAAGTAAAACTTAGATAAAGATGTGCAGATTGTGAAGTCAGATTTAAATAGAATAAAGGGAATGAATACACCAACTAGATACTAAACTATATACCAAGCAATAGTACCACAAATAATAAAGTAATAGTAAAATAAAAATTAGTGGAATTGATTTGAAAACTTAGATAAACATACACAATGGAAAGATAGATGACAGAGAGAAGATAGATAGATGATAGAAAGATCGATTGATAGATAGGTAGATAGATAGATGGATGGGTGACAGACAGATGATAGATATGGACATTCATCCATCCATATATACATTCACAATAGATGATAGACTTGAGAGTCTTATATGATGACATAACCACACAATTGAGAAAGGGCAGATTGTTTTGTATATGTTGCTGGAATAAAGGTCCACTCCAAGGAGATAAAGAAAATTGGGTCCCATGGTTTAAAAAATGGGCTCTAAAAACATTTAACAACAAAATGTAAAAAATATAATGAAATCCCAATAGAATAAAATATTGAGATATATCTTGGTAAACTAATTTAGGGAGGATATCTTATAGAAGAAGCTTTAAAAAATAAATACAAAAGCAACATTTTAATAAATATGAGAATATAAATAGTAAAAATGATTTCTGTTTTTTCAAGGAAGTTAGAAACAAAATTAGCAAACAGGTTCCAGCTTCAAAATAATTAATTGTAATATTTAAAAATTTATGTTTCACTACATTAAATGTTACCATTATTAAAAAAACTATATATAAGAAAGTGTAGTGTTGTTTCAGAATAAAAATGACAATTATGGAAGGGTCACAGAAGTCCAGAAACAGATTCAGGAATATAAGGATACTTGATAAAATTTAAAGGTGACATTATAATCAGTAGGGAAATGCTATTCAATACGTGGCATTTGAATGATTAATTCTACCATATATATATATTTTTTAATTAGATTCTTCTTAAACACCAATAACAAATCTAACTTCCAGTTGGATTAAATAACCAAATGTAAAGAAGAATAAAAATACAATAGACTATTTTGACCTATCAATTGTAAAGATGATTTAAAGTAAAAAAAAATACCAAAGTATGAAGGAAGTGATTGATAAATGTGAATATATTAACATTTATATTTATTTTTAAAAAACACAAAACATTAAAGATAATCTACAGGAGTAAAGATATTTGCAGTACATGTATCTGAATAATGATAAAATGATCTTATATTATATTATATAAAATTATTTAAAACAGTTTATAAAAGATAACCCAATAGATAAACAATGGACATTAATTAGAAAGTCTTCCAAAGGGACTGAGATTATCCAATTAATATATGAAATGATGCTTAAATTTGTATTAATCAAATAAAAGCAATTAAAGGGCAAAATTTTTTATACACATCTAAATGACAAATAACATTTTAAAAAACCTTACAAAATCCTGTACTGGAAAGGTCATGAAGTAATTACAATCCCCTCACAGACCCAGTGAAAGTATAAGTATCTACAACTTTAGAGAGAAATTTGGAAATTTCTAGTAAAATTATAATGTTTATTCCTTAAAATTTAGTATTTCTATTTCTAGGTATATATTTGAGAGAAATTATCATGAGTGTGTGCAAAGAAACATATATAAGCATATTCGATTGAAACATTATTTATGACTGGAAACATTATTAATATTCTATCTGCCAAAATAAGGAGATTTAAACAAACTTTAGCAGGTTCACATATTAGAAGACTTCATAGCCATTAGAATGAATAGACTAAAATGATGCATATCTAAAGAAATAAATCTTAAAATACAAAAGTGAGTTAAAATAAAATTTAAAATAATAACATTTATATCAAGTTTAACTTGAGTAAAATTATGCACAATGTATTTATACATGACAAAAAAATTAAAATCTTACAATGGATTACTGCTTATGGGCTTGATCATTATTATATTTGCAAAGATAAAATAATTTGATGTGAAGTTTGCTTAGAGATATTCACTAACTCCAACAATCCATTTTTTGAAGTAAAAAAGAGTCTGAAACTAATGTGGCAAAATGGTATAAATTTGAAAAGTTACATGTTATAACAGTATCAACATTTAACTCTTCAATTGAAATTAAATAATTAATTTCAATTATTTATTTACATAATTGAAATAGATTAGAAGAAACATATGTGAATATGCCCAAAGATCCTCAGGGACCCTGTTGCTATCCTCCTCAATGCATTTTTTAAAATAAAAATTTGGTCTAAATTATGCCATGCTCATATGGCCAGGAATACATTTTTGAAGCTTCCTTTGGACTCTAGCTACTTTATTATACATATGTCTTAAGAGGAATGAAAAGAAAATAATGAAAAGAACTCTTATAAAGTGACACTAGGTGCTAGGGACAAAACAACATTATGAATTTGATATTCAAAAGGAGAATCTATTTATTCTAAATTCCATAGACTTTAAATTAACCTTTATAACTCAAAACACTTTCTTACTTTCTTTTTGCAACTTTACCAGTTCGAATACTTCATTTTTCCCCCCAGGAGTTGTGATGAAAATCCCTGGAATATAGAAAAGCTTCTTCATTAATTCTTAGTCCATCGGGATTAACCTGATAGTAGGTTTTTATTTGATTCTCAAGAGATATGTGAGTAAATACAAATCCAAACATAAATAAAAGAAAAAAGTAGAATGCAGCCCCTTGTCACATGTTTGTCAGGTGGAATTCCTGCTTTCTTAAAAATGAAATAAATGTGCTTCATGTCAGTGGGTGGCAGTAACTGTATGGGTGAATCCATTCATAAAATTAGTGTGTTTGCCTTTCCAAAAAAAGCCAATCATACTTTCAAGTATGAAAAAAAACTGTGGATGTATGAGTGTCAGCTTATGGATTTATTGGAGTTCACATAATTTTGTGTATATTTATTTATGTAAACAATTTAGCATAAAGGTGCCAAATTTTCAACAAAAGTAGACAAATAAATATATATTTGATTTCTCTTTATTATAGGGCATTGAGTCTTAGACATTTATGGGCTTCCAACTACAGCTAATGAGCCACTTTTCTATTCAATTACACATTTTTGTAATATATTATTCAATAACATATTTAAATTTCTAAAATTCTTTCAATAAAATCCACATATCATAGAAAGACATTTATGGGAAATTTTATAATTTCAACAAATAGTATGAATATGTTTTCTAAAATCTACCTACAAAACAAATTAATACCAGCGTATTCTGAGATGTAATACATATGGGTTTTGCACTGAACACTTTCATGATCACGATTGTTGCCTAGAAAGACTGTCTGAAGCTGATGTGCTGGGACCTCAGTCTCTTCATCGCTGCTTTCATCTCCTGATTCCTCAGAGTATAAATAATGGGGTTCAGTAAAGGTGTGATAACAGAATAAAACTCAGAAAGAAATTTATCCACTGAAAAGCTACTAAATGGCCAAGCATAAGTGAAAATACATGGCCCAAAGAACAGAGTGACCACAGTGATGTGAGCAGAGAGGGTGGACAACGCCTTGGAGCATCCACCAGAGGATTGATGATGGACAGTGACCAGAATGGCAGTGTATGAAATGAGCAAGAGTATGAAGCAAATGAAAGACAACAGGCCGCTGTCAGCAATTACCAGCAACCCCAGAACATAGGTCTCAGTGCAGGCAAGCTTCAGAACTAGGGGAAGATCACAGAAAATATTGTTCACAATTTTGGGGCCACAGAAGGGCAACGTGGTAGTAAAAACCATCTGTCTCATGGTATGCACAAAACCAACAGCCCATGACAGCAGCACGGAACCCATGAGTACCCGGCGGTTCATGATTGCTGTATAGTGGAGAGGTTTGCATACTGCAAAGTGCCGATCAACAGCCATAACGATGAGAAGAGTCATCTCACTGCCCCCTAAAAAGTGGAGGAATAACATCTGAGCCATGCAGCCCCACAAGGAAATAGTTTTATTTTCTCTGAGGAAATCTAGGACCATCTTAGGGGTTGTGATTGTGGAAACAGACATGTCAAGAAAGGAGAGGTTTCCAAGGAGGAAGTACATCTGTGCGGAGTGCAGGTTAGAGTCAAAGGTTACGGTGACCACAATGAAAAGTTTTCCTATTCTGATTGCTGAATAGGCCAACAAAAATATGAAAAAAAAGAAAACTTCAAGTTCCCAAGTGCTGGTGAGTCCTAACAAAGCAAACTCAGATATCATTGAACTATTCATCTTGTCCATCTAGTCCATGTAGGATTTTCAGAAAGTCTAAAGTGAAGATTATCTGGAAAATTTTATCATTTAAGCTGATAGTTTTGAAAGCTAGGACATATAAAAAGTTAATATTTGACTCCTATATAAAGAGAGAAGATGAACATTTCTGAAAAATTCATTTTAACTGAGTAATACAAACAATATTCATACTACTATATTTTTTTCTTCCAGAAAGGTGTAAAATAAGAGAACTATATTGTAAAGTTGTATTAATGTAGTATGTCAGCGTAGCTTGTATCTCCATATGGATTTAATATTTCTAATATCACAAGTTCATGAGTTCGTGACTCTTGAGTTCAGTGATTCAATGTGCAGAATGAGTAAAAATGAATAAGACCATAATCATTTATCTTTTTGTATTTAGTATTCAATTTTTACCCCTATATGTTCGCTTAATTTGAAGTAGTCAGATATATGCATGTGAGTGGAATTAAACAGCCCTTCATCATATTACATCAGAGTTCTTTGTTCAATCAGATATATTATATTTTTACCCTCTGTTTCATCCTCAAAATATATACCAATGATTTAAATTGTACATGAAGGTTCAATATAGCTATAGTCTGCAATATATTCTTACCCTCTTCCCCACAGAGAAACCACAACAATAAAATACAATGAAATCATACCATATGTAATACTTTGTGCCTGGTTTATTTAACTTAGCATAAAATTTTTCAAAAAAAATTGTAATTTTTTAAATTAGAGAAGTTGTAAGTTTATATAAAAGTCATGCAAAAAATCCAGCATTCCCCCATACACCCTTACTGTTGACACTTCCATTAGTGTTATGCCTTGGTTTCAATAGATAAAAGAATATTAAAATATTACTGTTAACTATAGCCCATAGTTTGCATTAGGTGTATTTTCACATATACCACCCTATTATTAACACCTTGTAATAGTGACATGCATTTGTTATAATTCATAAAGTATCATACTTATATTTGTGCCATTCATCACAGTCATCGTTCACCATAGGGTTCACTGTGTTACACAGTCTCATGTTCTAACCTCTAACTTTTTTTCTGGTAACAAACACAACCCAAAACTTTCCCTTTCAACCACATTCACTCACATAATTCAGCACTGTTAATCATACTTACAATATGTGCTACCATCACCTCTATACATTTCCAAATATTTATAATCAACCTAAAGAGAAATTCTGCACAAATTAAGCATGAGCTCCCCATTCCATTTGTATACAATGTAAACATAAATAAACCTGTAGAGAACTAATTAGATATTAGTGGTTATACAGGGCTAAGGAAGGACAGAAGGATTGATAGGTGACTGCTAAGGGGTATGAGGTTTTCCTTTTTTGGAATAATGAAAATGTTCTAAAATTGAGTGTGGTGATGAATGCACAAATCTGCAATTATACTTCAAGCCATTGATTGTACACCTTCGATGGATTGCAAGTATGTGAATATATCTCAATATAATTGCTTAAAAAATACAATGAACTTTCCAGGAAGCTTCTGGACTGGAATATAAATGTTTTGCAGTGTCCAAGATTTTTGTTATTAGTGTTTTGTACCTCATACTTGGCATTTGAATCTAGGTGGTATCCCAGATTAAACTGATATTAGCTAACTTCTATCTTACTTTTTCAGTCTTGATTTAAATCTTTTCATCCAGCTTTCTAATATATTTGTCCCAACTTGACTTAGATCTTTGGATACCATTTTTCTTTTCATTTTTTCTTTTCTTTTTTCTTTTTTTAATTATTGATATGCTGCACTCAAACAAACACACACTCACATAAACAAACACATACTTTTACCACATATTAGATATGGAGCACCGGAATAAAATGTGGAAAATCTGGTGTAAATTTCAATTTTTTGACTTAGTAATTCATCAGATATTCAGATGATATTGTTTTGTTCAAATATAAGAATTTTTTAAAAATGACATAAGAATCAAGACTTAAATTTCATTCCTGGCTTCAACTTTTTTTAGGTCTGTATAATGTCAACCCTTTTATGACTTGATTTATTTTTCTGTAAATTTAAAATAAATCATCTCTTCAACCTAACAGATTGTTATGAGCCTCTCAAAGGTAACATATGTGTAATTTATTTCTATATTTGTTTGTATACATATGTGTTATTTATGTGCATTAATTTTTCTAATTCTTTAATATCTCATTTTCTAATAAATGTTGTGCTATTCATACAAAGAAGATAAAAAATAATTTTACTGTGACAGAAAGGTAAAGAAGAAGCTATGTTAATGAAAGCATTTTGCTCTATTAAATATAATGAATATAATTAGCTACCTTCTTTATAATGTATTCTAGTCAGCATCTTTGTTATCCTTATCCATGCAGAAATTGAGTCTACATACTCATAGTAAATTGTTTTAAAAAAGATCCAGTCATTAATCTCAAAATGCTTGAAAAGACTCACAAAAGTAAGCTTTTAATGTTACCTATAAAATTGGAAAATTAAAAACAGGAAATATTATTTACTACTTAGGAGCTTTTTCTGAACTGTTAGAAGTATATTTATGAACAATGTCCAGCTATATCTACATATACATGGACTCATATCAGTTATGATAAATGAAATAATTCATTATGATAATTTATATATAGTAATTACAAATTATCTGAGAGAAATACATTTTTACTCAGGTACAAATGATAATAGAGTAAAAAGTTAAAGAAGTCTTCCTAATTTAAGCCAAAGTTTAACATAAAAGGAAAATATTAAATAAGTAGTATGTATTATGCAAATATCAATGTATTAAAAAGTAATGAAAAGTAATGGAATTTTTATAGCAATGACAAGGAAGGTATGATATCAATGCTAAGGGTCAATAATGGGGGTGTATAAGGAGGTATGGGATTTTTCCTTTTGGAGTAATGAAAACTTTCTGAAATGGACTGAGCTGATGATAGCATAACTCTGTGATGAAACCTAGAGGCGCTGAGGGTACACTTTGGATGGATTGCACAAGGCAGGAAACTGTATAACACAGTGAACCCTGTGTTGAATGATTGAATGTGGTTAACAGTACAAGTTTGAGAACATTCTCTCATAATCTATAACAAATATATAATACTAGTACATGGTGCTAATAATAATACAGTTTGTGGAATATAATACACTAAATATAAGCTATGGACCATAAATAGCAGTAATATTATATTTATGTTCTTTCATCAATTGTAACAGTTGTGTCACAATAATGTAAGATATTAGTGGCGGGGCAATGTATGGGAATATTGTTTGGCAAAATTTTTTATAAAAAAATTTTAAAAATGAACTCAATCTGGGTTTGGTTTCTCTCTATCAGTAACTACGTCTGAGAAGGAGATGAATGACCTGCAAATGAGAGAACCAAGCCTTCCCAATGCCATTCATGTGGCTAAAGATGACAAACTACTGCACTCCTTTTGACTATGGTTGCTTGCTTGCTTGAGGGGAATAAGAATATTTAAGGGGTTGTCAGTTGTGTATGCTTATATTCAGTGCAGTAATTTTTCCATAATTTTCCACAAAAGCAATTAAAGACAACAGTTAGCTTATGTGGAAAGGTGAAACTGGCAATTGTTTTGAAACGAATTAGGGCTGACAGTTTCCAGTCATCATGGGTTTTTCTTATCTTTTCAAGAAAGTGTGAAGCCATGTATAGATGTGATAATCTAGGAGTAAAGTTAACTATCAACAAAGAAAATATTTTGAAAGTGAAAAATCAGATTAGTGGTGAAAGTAACCACTATAACTATTTTCTAATTAAAATAATATACTTGTATATTTAATAGACAGTTTTAATATTAATTTTAAGTTAACAAGAGCTTTTTACTCATATGATGATCAAGTAAAAAATATCAGAATTTGCCCTAGAAATAGGTAGAAAAGAGTTATTGGGTTTAGAAAAATAGAGAATAGTTTTTTGAACGCAAATTTATCAAAAATAAATATTTTAGCAGTACAATTAGATAATTGTATTAAGCAAAAAATCATATGCATTAATCAAGTAAATAAGTGTAGAATAGAGAAAAATGAAAAGAAATTGATTTAAATGCAATCACTTATCTCACCATCATTAAAATAAATGCTCAAAGTAAATATAAAAATAATTACATTAAACATTAAAATTGGTCAGTATTTAACTTTAAAAAAAAATCTGGCATCTTATTACATTACATTTAAGACATATCGATGGTGCTAAACTTAGCCAAGAAAGAACTTAATTTTTTCATTAATTTCTATTTTCCTAAACTAATTTGCCCTTTTATGCACTCGGGATTATACGAATCTTATTTTAAATTGTGAAAACTATAGCTTATAATTAGGTACGTGAATGATATTCATCAGTTACAGAGTGGCTCTTCTGCTACTTGCTGTAAATGGATGCAATTGTCCTTAAACTAGTTGACCTAAATTATTTGTGTTCTGTTGCCTTCATGATCAGAATAATATCTTTCCATTAAATAAATAAGTTTTATATAAAATGTCTCATCTTTTCTAAAGTATACAATTGCAGCAAGGAACATATTAAATACCACTGCTATTTAAAACATACCAGTTGTAGCTGAGGAGTGGTGGCTTCACTGAAATGTAGACACATTGAGATTATGAATACATATGGTTTATCTTTTTTACCTCCAGGAATATACAGGACAATCATTTGCAGGTTAACAACAACAGCAACAAAAAGATGGGAAGCCTATACATAAAATGCAGACAGGTTATCAACTACCAGAGGGAATTATTAAATTAAGCCTGTTGGTTTTCCCTAGGGTAGAACAACTTACTCTCTCATTATTTAAGTGGATTGTGAATCACCAAGTGTATCAGCCATTTGAACTTTCTCTAGAAAGTTTTCTAGAAGGTGCTTTATCCAGAAAGTACCAATTTAGTTTATACGGTTTTAAAGGGTGAACATATTGATAGGAAATGAACCTATCATATATGACAAGATTGGTAAACTGTAATTGTAATACTTTAATTTTATAAATCTGAATATTTATAATTTAAATTTATAATTGATTTTATTCAAGCAAAATTAAAATAATCATTGTTGATCCAAGTCAAAGCTTATAAGGAAATTCATAGATTAATATTCCTGTAACAAAAAGAAAAATCTTATATTATTATATAAAGGGCATTTGTACATGGAGAGGATATAGAAGCGGGGAGAGTAAGAAAGATATTTTGAGAGGGAAGATAGAAACAGAGAGGGAGTGAGTTTTCATCAGCTAAATGCTCTTTGTTGATTAATAGTAATATTAGTGGAGTTTAACAATGAACCATTGTGAGTATTTAGAATTTCACTAGGTCCTTTACTATAGAACTTCATGATGTGACACTCAACAATACACAAGGAAGAGCATGGAGGCAACATTGCTAAATTTTATGAACAAGAAGGAAGGAAGGAAAGGAGGAAGGAAGGGAGGGAGGGAGGAAGTAAGTAAGTAAGGGGTGCTGTACTACAAACTGATTAACAACAAGTGATGGTTAATGAATTCATTTGCTGAGAGAATGTTTCTTTATGTTAATTCTTATATGTAACCCCTCATATTTCCCCAACATTTCCAAACATATGAAAAAGAATACAGAGAAGTGAAGACAGCAAATGTATTTTAAATGTGGTTCTACATTCACTTCCTAAATCCTTAGCAAACATTCCTAGTAGATCACTCACTATTTTTAAGATTTGTTGAGAGTTGTTTTTTTTTTAATTTGATGCAGCCACTTGCTATCAATCACAATTGCCATGAAAAATAAAAACTCCTTTAAATTTCCTTGGTGAGGAGATATGTGTCAGGGTTTAATGTGGTATCACTTTTAGAGTAGATTTTGGTAAGAAAGGAGAAAATTCTTAAATAAAGAACTTAAAAAACTAATATGTGCACAAAATTGAATATACATAATTGATTACACAAATCAGTTGGGAAGCATAGTATAGGTAAAATTTGGTTATATTTTAAAAGATATCACTGTCCTAGAAGATGGCTCTGTAGATATTTGCATAATTGTAGTTTTTGCGTATTAGGCTGTGGAAGCCCTCTTTGTCCAGGCAATAAACCCACAGTTATTGTTATAAATCATTGAATAAATTCAGAGTTTCAGCATGGATTTTTCTCACTTTTATTTATCAACTTTCATTTACAAAGGTCTACCTTCATTGCGAGCTCTATCTCACCTCAAAACAACTAAATACACGGACCCTTCTGCTTGGAAATTTCATTCCCCCTCCAGAATTTCTAAATTTTTACTTATTAATGTGTTGGTTTGAAAGTCTCCTGCTTAGAATGATCTTCTAAGACCACTGTACCTAACATACATAACTCTGCCCTTGTTCTTGTCATGAGAGCAGGGCAAGGTCCATATCATTATCAGTATGTGTGCTTATTGTCTGAGACAATGCATGGTACATAGTAAATGTTTTTAAAAATTTGATTCATGAATGCCTGAATTCAGTTGACAAAACATTGACAAGTCCATATCCTCTACTGTATGAAGAAACAGTAAATGATTTTAACCCATAATATTTCAGATGATATTGACTTTTTAGGAAACTGAGTACTCAAGAAATGTTTGAAATAATGAATTCTAAGCATATTTCTATATTCTATTATGCATAATTGAATTATTGAAGCCATGCAATAAAAATGTACTTCAAATCCTAATCCAATTTCTAACTCTTCCAGGAAACCTCCATGAGGTTGATATACATTGATCTATATTTTTAATAGCCATTAAGTTATAAAATAAATTAAAAATAAAACTTATACTGAATTCCATATTTGTGTTACTTTATTGAAGATTTCTATATTTACATCTTGAGTCGTAGGAACACTATAAAATTTTGTCAAAGATACATTATGCTTTTATATTTTAAATAACCTAAGACATGGAGATGCATAAAATGCATTATGACTGTTAAAAACATTTTCCATTACAATGTTTAAATAAAATATATCTTATTTCTAAGCATTTTGAGGAACTATAATTGAAAATAGTTAACATTTTCATGGTAATTATTTAAACAAATATTTAAGACTCAAAATGTAAAAGAGCAGAAGACAAAAAAAAAAAAAAAAAAATCATGCTATGACCTATAGTACATAATGAGTCAGCCAGGGACCAATATGTTGGCTGCTCAGTTTCTTAATGGCTGCCTTCATTTCCTGATTTCTTAGAGTATAAATAATTGGGTTAAGGAAGGGGGTGATTACAGAGTAAAACACTGAAAGAAATTTATTCACAGAGTAACTATTGAATGGAAAAGCATAGATGAAGATAACTGGGCCAAAGAAGAGAATCACTACAGTGATGTGAGCAGACAGAGGGGACACTGCCTTGGCGTATGCACTGGAGGAGTGCTGCCAGCTGGTGACTTACATGACGACATAGGATATCAGCAAGAGAATGAAGCAGACCAGTGACAGAAGTCCACTACCTGCAATCACCAGGAGCTCCAGATATACATCTCAGTGCAGGCAAGTTTGATGACCAGCGGAAGGTCACAGAAAATGCTGTCCACAACATTGGGACCACAGAAAGGTAAATCCACTGTAAATGCCATCTGGCTTGTGGTATGTATGAATGTTGTTGTCCATGAGAGCAACAGAAATACAATGAGCACACTGGTTTTCATGATGTTCTTGTAGTGCAGGGGTTTGCATATGGCAACATACCTGTCGATGGCCTTCACTATCAGGAGAGACATCTCGCCACCCCCAAAGAAGTGCATAAAAAATATTTGGGCCATGCAGCCCCAAAAGGTTATGGTCTTGTTCTTTCTAAGGAAGTCTGCAATTACTTTGGGAGTTGCCACAGAGGTAAAGCAAAAGTCAAAAAATGATAAATTTGCCAAAAGGAAATACATGGGGGAGTGAAGATAGTTATCAAATATTACAGATATCACAATAAGGAAGTTTCCCACTATGATGGCTACATAGACAAGAAAGAAGATTGAGAAAAACAAAATTTGAATTTCTTGTGAACTGGAAAGTCCCAGCAGGATGAAATCAGAGACACTTGATCTGTTACTCAGGAGATCCATTTATCCATTTGCATGACTTTGTTAGATGTTGTCTAAAGGCGGAAAATAAGACAAAAAAGGAATTCATAAAGACTAACAAGGCAATGGGCCTAATCATAATTTAAGACTCCTATTCTTTATTCAGGGAAATAGCCTTCTTGGCACTAAGACTGCTTTGTACGTATTCCTTGGTAATTTTCAGTTCAAGCAATTGCACAGCACCGCAAAGCCGGTAGGAACTGTGGGGGATATGGAGCCAAATCTATCAAGATTACCTTTTGGCTAGTTTGCAAGACAAGGTCAGTAAGATATTTGTGAATACTTGGTCTTCCTTCATAGTCAGCTCCAGCTCAGGCTCTACATGAATACTTAGCTTATTAACTTGATAGAAAAGTTTTGAAAAGCAGCTCTCAGAAAGTAAATTTATTGATTTGTTTGTGTCACATCCTTAGAATATAGAAAAAATGAGTTATTTTCCATATTCAAAAATTATTGCTAAGATCTCTCTATTTATATTATGCTTCCCTTAATGGAACTATAAAACGCTAATTAGAAAACATGACCATAATGTTAATATAAAGATGACTATTGAGACAATTATATTGTTATTTGGTATTAAACACAATTATTGAGAAAAGATAAGGTTTCAGACATGAATTACATAGATTTACTCTAAAAACTAGAGATGGCCATCTGATATTGGCAAACACTTCAGTGTATGTGAGCAAAGTAATTGTATTCCATCTGTACATACTCATGGAATTGCTGTAAATTTGGAGGAGAAACCATTTTAATCTAATACAACTGGCTAATGCATATATGTGTTCACATGTAATGAGTGCAGAGAAATACCAAGTTCTCCATTATTAAGACCAACACTTGCTGAAGTTGACCGCTTTAAATATCTTCAATTTTTCTCCCTCAAATAGATGGAGCATGTGAGATAAATCATAAACCTATGAAAGTTAAAAGAAAAAAAGTATATGCATTGTTTGAACACAATCTTTGTGTTATAACTTTTCTTCCTTTTACCTCTGTCTCCTTTAAGGACTTTTCCCTTATGTTCATTTAAACTTAGATTTTTTTCATAATGGATTTAAGTCACAGATATTTTGTTACCGACTATGATAGAATCAGCTAATAAATGAAATTTTTAAAAAATCAGTGTTTACATCTAAAGCATATAGGTCACTGCGTGAATCCATGTGTTTCAGAATTATCTCCCTGTTTAGCTGAATGTAGGTCTATATTCCAAGTTGTATTCCATGCTAATTACTCTCCTCCAGCCATTTTCTTGCCTTTTTCAGAGCCTTGCACCCAGAACAAATGCAGAGTATAAAAGGAATACAATCAGTTATATGTGACTTTTCTTTGTACATTGTCATCACTTAATTATACAGATTAATTTTAAAACATACAGTATGCCTAGTATAAATGGGCATTTATTTATATGAACTTTTCTATATATGGTTATTATCAAAAATGCAAAATTTATCATAATTGTCCTATACTGTAACCATTAGGTTTGACATCATCATTTCAAGATGCTATAAACTACACTCTTTCACAAGGTCAAAGCATGTGAAAACAGAAAACTTGTAAAGCAAACTATTATAGGCAAAAATAAAATTTAGAATAAAATATAGGTTTGGGCAATTTTTTAAAGGAAAATAGAAAATCCAGAAACTATAAAGGAGTTATATATATAAATATATGTATGCATATATATATATATATAAATAGACATATAAAACATGTATAAACATGTGACAAACCATTTTTTAAATGTGGTAATTTAACATATTAAAATGTAAAAAGACAAATGTTTCATAAGGTAAATGATTTCATAATATATAACAGACAAAATACTAATATCCACAATTTATTTTTAAAAATTCTTTTGTAATTGTTTGCTTTAACAGTAAGTCAGAAAAATGGAAAATAAAATAAGGAGATATATCTTGCCACGCATCTGACAGCTAAACATTAATAGAGAGATAATACTCACCTCTCATGATGTGATGAAAAGGTATTCACGCTACCGCAGATTTTTTGTTTTTAAAGGAATGGGATACTATCCATTAAAATGAAAAAACACTTTCCCTTTGACTGCTTTCTGGTAGTCTGTACCTGGCACTGAAAGGCACAGCACATAAAAATATATGTCTACAGATAATCATGCTATCACTCTTTGCATGCCAAAAAAGGGTGGGAGGGGCAAAATAAATGCGTAAGGGAATGATTGAATACAACGTTTATTTTATTATGACATGGGATTTATGACATGGGGTTTTAAACAGCCATTAAAAGGATAAATCAGAACTGTATGTACTGATCTTAAAGAATATCCATAATATATTACTAAGTGAGCAAAATTTGTTTCAGAAAAAGGCACTTGGTATTATTCCTTTTCTTGTGCGTATAAAATCATAAGAATATACATCAGGCTGTTAACATTGATTTCTGGGAAGTTGAAGGTGGAACAAGGGAAAGGGGAAGAGTAGGGAGAGAGAAGGTAGGAAAACAACAGCAGGAGAATGGAATCATTCTCCAAGAATATGAAAGCAATATGCTCATGGATAAAGAATAGAAATTCACTAATGAAAACACTGAAAGTTGTTTAATATAAGAATAATTTCTTTTTTAGATATTCTAATTTTTGTATTAAATTCCTAAATTTCTGACGTAATGGGTACAATAAAATTTATAAATATTGGGGGAAAATCTTTACCTGTTTCCAACCAAATCATATATTTTTAGCTTCTTTACCCAATAAGCCTTTATGTTAAGAGCTATGAGCAATCCCAGGCCTTAGTAAGATATGATTCCTGCCCTGATGTAGTTGAGACTCTGCCAGGGGATTCTGGTATGACTCAAGGACTTAAGCCAAGGCACACTTTATAAAATTCTACAATTATACAAGCTGATGATGACGGGTACAGGTAATGGAGAGATTAATTAGATTGGAGACATCTCCACAGACCTCATAAGACAGTTGGACTCATATTTGATATTTGTCAGGTCATTATTAGCATCAGTGAAAATAAATTAGGTAGAGTTGACTAAAGCCCATTTTCAGACTTTTTTCATGTGAATGAGGAATTACAAAATCAAACAAATAAGAGTCTAGGCAATTGAGACAATGTGTAAGATAGTGTAGTTGTAGGGTGAAGAGATAAGAAAGATGACATGGTAGACTGAAGGAAACGGAACTAGAAAATGATTTTCTTAGGATAGAGTTTTAAATACATAAATATATTAATGTTACATAGTCAAAAGATAAGGAAATTAAAAGTTGTAACAAAAAACTTTTCTACAAATGATGCTGGAACAATTGGTTCTCAATATTCAAAAAACAAAAAAAAAAAAATATGGAGCTGAAAATGGATTATAAACCTAAATGTTATATGGAAAACTGAGTTTCCTAGAAATAAACTTAGAAGAAAATATGCATGAATTTAGGTTAGGCAAATAGTTTTTAGTAATAACTACAAAAACATGATCCATGGAAGATATTTTAGCATATGGATTTGAGCTACAAATTTGAGTTCTATGATAATACTGCTTGGTAATAAATGCTTATGTTTGGTATACTTTGCTTTAAGTCTTTTTTTTTTTCACTTATAATATCATATCTTAGTGGGAGTTCAGGAAGGGAAAGAGGGAGAAGTAACATCCCCTCCTACTTCTAACGAAAAGCTAGTAATATTTAGCAAAAGAACTTATCGTTTGCTGAACATCCACTCAACTTATAAACATTCACAGAAACAAAACAAGAGTTACATGTTAGAACCAAACTGCAACAACTCTGATTATGTTCAAATGGAGGATTTATGAGTTTCTTATACAGTGTTTCTCTGAACATGTAAACAGATGGAGTTAAGAAGAAATGGAATTGAAAATTTATGTTTAGAAATCTAACTAGTTTCTAAGTTGAAAAACTTCTTTGTCAGATAGAAGAAATATTTTATATTTTCCTATTTATACTCAGGTTCAATAGAGCTATAACTGGATTTAATCAAATCAGTGCTGTTATTGGACAAGCAGAAAGAACAAGGAAATGTCACAAGGTCATGATGATGCAGTCGCTCAAGGCCAATTTATCTGGAGGGCTTGATGTTAGAACATAAGAAGGAAGCTGGTCTCGAGGTTTTCTGCACATAAAAATTTGGTTCTCCATTAATTTTCATATTAGACTTTCTTTTGTGTAATTGTGTAATGTGTCAATGATTAATATTTTTCTCTCAAGGAACTTAAAAATTGGAGGGATTAAGTAGTTTAATTGAAATAATTTGCGAAAAGCACTTAGCACAGTATCTAGTATAAAGTTGGCAAACATTAAACATTGATTCTTAACTTTCTCAGTTTCGTACAGATAAAAGACTGCAATTCAGACTCATGATTTGTGACACCAAACTTACCCACTCTTATCCATAGAATTAAGGTTTAACTTTAGTGTAGTATTACATACCTTTACATCTGATCAATGATTACAAATATATCCGTCTTTGAAAGTTTTCAAGTACCAGAAGTATTAATAATTATTACATTTATAGGTAAATATCTTTAAAAAAAACATTGGATTATTGAAAAAGGTGCCATTTTATCACACTCATACACTAGGTCATTTTCAATGTTGTGTTCCTCTTTGAATAGAACTGTCTCCTGCCCTCAGTCAAAATATTTGCATGACCAAATTAACATGTCATCTTTCTTTGGTATAGAATTGATGTTTACCACGATGCTTTTCTCCTTACTCAAAACAAATTGTATTTCATTCTGTACTGGACATTACCCTTTGCTATGTCAAAGTGTATGAATTGCTGCATCAAAAAATAGATTTTTAAACATTGATCTGTATATGATGCTTTACCAGAGTATCATTTCACAATTGTGAACTCTACATGCCAAGAGCAATTTTGCATAAAAAAGGTTTAATAATTTTTTCATCATAATGTCACAGGATTCATGGTTTCAGCCATGAACTTGGCCGTTTTCATGCATTTATATCTCATCTGAAATACATTGAAATTCAGGTGAAACAGTGATTGAGCAAGCACGCCGCCTCTCACTTCCCTCATTCTTCTCACACCAGAAGAACAAAACTCAACTCTTCCTGCTTGTAGGTGTTTGTGAATCATGACCCAGAAGGAATATTCTGCAAATCTTCTCTGTGGAAAACTTTTATTTCAGGTTCTAGGACTTCTTGAGCTAGCACTCGTGTCTTCCCTGTCTTTAGATTGCTGATTCCCCTCCTTGACTCCTCCCCACCCCTTCCCAGTTTACTTTAGCTGCTGGCCTTGGTTGTGTCCTCCACCTTTGGTTCTGGAAGATGGCCTTTTGGAGGTCTGTGTGCTAAGACTTCACCTAAGTTGATTGTCTTACCTTAGAATACTGGTACTTTCCTGGTTTCTGACACTACTGCTGTCCCATGGCTTTGAACCTTATTGCTTTGTGCTCGTTAGTACAACTGAGGAGCTCTGACTCCATTCAGCTCACCTGCTATTTAAATACATTTCAACCCTCTGTAAACTCTAGTGAAACAGAAACTAAAGTTTTCCAGAGCAGATTGATTAACAATTTTATACATTGATTGCTAAAGTAGAATAAACTTTCCTAATTAAAAGCCCTTCCTTGACAGCTTAACTTGCTCAAGCCTGTAAATTGAGAACACTGGCTTTACCATTTGATTCCTATCAATTCAGATGACCATGCCCAGCTTGATGCCTCAAGGATATGTTTTATAGAGAATTTAAAAACAAAACAAAACAAAAACAACAAGCAGGAATAAGATTTTGCATCTGAAATTCATCCTCAGATTTCAGAATCTTCTTTTTCCTCACTAGAAATTTCCCTTTACTCCCGGATTTTGTGGCCCTCAATTTTTTTGACTCCTTAGTGCCCATTCTTTTTCTGTCTTCTGGATAAAGGACCAGGTCCAAACTTCTTCTCGTGTTTTTGTCTTAGCCAGCGCCTCCACAACTCCATTTATTTCATCTACTCTACAACCTGATTTATAAAGAAAGAAATTGGGTTTTGAATTTTTGCTCTTCCAAATTTGAAAGAAGAATTGGACATGGCTACTGTTTATGTCAGTTAATGGGAGTTGGGCACAGAGAAGTGGAGGCTATTATGGTTGGGGTCATTAGGGTAAAACTGACCTCAAGTGATCTTCTAATTTCTGTGGTTTATGCAGATTTAAGAGAGGTACAGGACATATATGTATTATTTATTTAGCACATACTTGAACTATTTGTCAAGCACACACTTGTATTATCCAAGTTCTTCTTTATTCTTGCAGCCCCTCAAGAAGAGACCTGAGATAAGGAAATCTGACTCTAACAATTTCCCTCCTGGAACTAAATGTGGTCTGATCAGAAATAATATGGCAAAAACTTAAATACAGGTGTCTATTTGGGCATAAAAAATACTTAGATTCTCTAACATTAGTACGGATTACTGAAAGTTGGATGCTGGTTTCAATGGCTTTAATTTAGCAGCAATCCAGCTGTCCTCAATAAGGCTTCTAGAAAGAATGGTTTTAGGAAATTTAACTCCCTAAGAAGCATAAGTACATATATCCAAATCATTGGATTATTCTCTTGCTTTTCTATTTCCATTTGCCATCAACACCACAGTAAAATAATAGGAGCTTTTCCTAACAAACTGAGTCAAATTGATTATTCTCTCCTTTGTGTTCCATAGTACTGACCTTGCAACCTGTGATGCTACTATTTGCTTATATATTTTGTCTTCCTTCCAAGACTGTGAATTCTTTGTTTTATTCTTTACTATCTTTTGGCACTGTTGCAGCACCTGATATGAATTAGAAGCTCAAAATTCTTTCCTCAGTGATAATAAAGGCAATCATTTATTGAATTTCTGCTACTTGCCAATATCTATACTAGGAATTTCACATAAATCTTCTAAATTCACTTTCATAATTCTCAGTTCAATTCTAATTTTTTCAGTGTGCATTTTCCAAAATCTCTGACACCTTTATACATGAGATAGTGTCTTTTCATGGCTGATTATAAGAAATCCATTTAATAATTTTGCATAAGTTAAAACAGGCACCTACAGCACTTCATTGTGTTAGCAATATCTCCTTTGCTTACCTGTTCAGAAGCAGTAACAGGCAATGAGCTAAGAGGAGAAAATATCTTGAGGGCAAGAGCCTTCTGATTTAATTGAGGGCACAGGTCACAAAGTTATATAAAATCCAACATTTAGTATTAGGTAGTGTCCAATTAGTCCTGGGAAATCCTGAGATCCTTAAAAAGTGATTCTAATGGGAATTCTGTCTGTTGAGGGAATAGTGCTTCAGGGCTACAAAGTGGCATTTTTGTTTTGTTTTGTTTTGGCAGTTTTGTCTTTAGCAATGAGAGTTTGATATAACCGATGAAGTTAGACTCTCTAGAGAGATTGGAGAGGTTTTCAGATTTGGTGGCTTGCTTTTCTTTTTCTCTTGTATCCAGCTGGCTATAGGGGCTTTTTAAACTTTGATTCTGGATTGTGAAAGTATGAGATTAAGATTAGCAAAGTGGCATATGAAGATAAAGGATTCTGAGGGAGTCCTTGGGGCTATCCTCTGTGTGATAAGTGCCACATCCATCACTCAGGAGCTTAAAACATAGTTATTGTTGTGGGTCATATTGGAGGGGGGAGAATATATGGAGAGTCCTATAGAGAGATAGACAAGGCCTCAGAAGAGATGGTGTGACTGTCAATGTTTTTAGTTGCGGACTATATAATCTATTCTGTCTGATTTTGCAAGTAGGGACTGATGGAGGTCTTTAGAAATATCACAGAATAATTGGAATTATAAGGATCAAAATTTAGGTTATGTATAGGAACAAGGCAAAAATCATATTGAAAAAATTTCTGAAGAGCCCTGCTCTTACTACTGACCCCACAACAATTCTCCATCTGCTATAATAAGTAAAATGTCACTGACATTGTTAACCCTACAAATATGCAGCCTTTATTGCTACTGTTATTAGCAAAATGAAATCACATTTTCAGGCTTGTATATACATGACTCACTTTAAAATTAAATTCTCCCTCAGGTAAATATATCTGATGAGTGGAGCCACATCACGTATCTACAAACTGGCAACAAATGTGTTTCAGAAATATCGTCTTTATTTTATTCTTTCTTGGAAAGACAGGGATTACTCTGAGGATTATAAGCATGAGAAGAGGATATTTAAATGGTTTTAACAAGCCACAAGCGATAAGGGTCTCTCCATACTTGACCACCACTAATTACTTCAAATATAAAAGCCAGAAATATTCTATCTTATTACCCTACATCCCGGGGATGATATGATCAGATTAATTCCATTGAGTTTGAATATGGTTCAACTTCTCTTTGTCCAATTATTCTAAAAATGGATGAGAAATGGTGAGTAGCTTTCAGTGTTTGTAATTTGAATCAGAGACTGAACCTTCATCAGCATAGGGGATGAGAAATTAACACATATAAAATGATATAATTTAGTCTAAAAAGGAATTATTTTTTTCCCCACGACAAGTTGACATCACACTATCAGGGAGCACAGTTGCTTCATTGATATCTAACCCAGAAATACTACAGAAATGAGAAGAAATGGAATGACCTGAGAAAGGAGATTAAAATCTGTATATATGGCTTGCAAATTGCAATGAACCGTACAGATCAACAGCCATAAGGATGAGAAAAGTCATCTCACTGCCCCCTAAAAGTGGAAGAAGAACATCAGAGCCATGGAGCCCCACAGGAAATAGTTTTATTCTCCCTGAGAAAATCTATGACCATCTTAGGGCTTGGGATTGTGGAAATAAACGTGTCAAGAAAGGAGAGGTTTCCAAGGCGAAAGTACATCAGTGTGGAGTGCAAGTGAGAGTCAAAGTTTATGGTGACCACAATGAGAATGTTTCTTGCCATGAATGCTGCTTAGGCCAACACAAATATGAAGAAAAAAAATTAAAAAAAAGAAAAGAAAGAAAGAAAGCTTCAAGTTCCCAAGTGCTGGTGAGTCCTAACAAAACAAACTCAGACATCATTGAGCTATTCATCATGTCCATCTAGTCTATGTAGGAGTTTTCCATAAGTCTTTAAAATGAAGATAATCTGGAAAATGTCCTAATTTTTACCTTTGATAATTTTGAAGGCTAGGGTATATAGAAAGTCAATATTTGATTCCTGTGTACTCTCTTTCCACAGGAATCAAATATTCACTATATACATATACATATATGTCTTTTTTTTTTATGTGGCCACCCAGACACCAATTTATTGTCATGGCCGTCCCAGCCTGGCTCCCTCCGCTGCCCCTGGGGGAACTAGGGGTCCTTGCTACCCATGCCCTGTGTGTGTGTGCACCCTCAGATGGCCTTGGCACTTCACAGCATGGAGAAGTGGGCGAAGAAGGAGGAGTCTGGCACAACACTGCTGTAGGTGCCACAGACTGTGGGGAAGCCGGGTAGTGCAGGTTCCCAGGCAGCTCAGGCCTGGCCAGTACTCTGGCTTCTGCCACTGTGAGGGTTCTCCAGGCCCCACCCCTCCCATCCCTACAGGTATTTCTCCATATGGATTTGTTGTTTCTATCATGAGTTCATGACCCATTACCCCTCTCTTTCTCTTCAATTAAAATTATTCAGAGGTATACATGTGATTTGAATTATATACCTAATCAGCAAATTCATTTAGTGTCATTTCTTCTATCAGACATAATATATTCTTGCCTTCCCTTTCATCACCCAAAATATGCCACTTATTTCACTTACTTCTGAAGCTTTAATTTGCTATCGTCTGTAATATACACTTTTCCTGCTCCTGAAACAAAATAATAATAAAATAAAATGAACTTTACAGGAAGTTTCTGGACAGGACCATATACGTTTGTCAGTGCTCAGGGTTTTTTGTGCTCTGTATCAAATATTTTGGTTCCTGAACAAAGAAACTTTGGACCTCTATTAGGCATGCCCCATGGCTCTTTTCCTGAATTATTGTGGCTGCTCTTCTGACAACAGTTATTTCTTGT
>JAQZBX010006084.1:15340-54388 GCA_029593785.1 Cabassous unicinctus | reverse complement strand
GGGGAGCAGGGAGGAAGTCTGGGAGTCCCAGGGATGGGGCACAGGCTGCTTCTGTAGAGGCAGAAGCTGGCTCTGAGCCAACCCAAGTAAGACTGTCTATCTGAGAACAAGGAGTGAGGCCGTCCAGAGCCTGACCCCTGCAGCCAGGGCTCACGCCCAGCACCACGTCAGTGGCAGCCTCCAGATCTAGAACCCGGAAGGAGACATCTCTGTAGCTGGCCAGCCAGTCAAAGGGGTTGGGGTTCATTCTGAATGGACAGGAGGGGCGGCTAGCTGACATTCATTGGCCTTTTCTACCTCTGGTTGGCTTCCCCCCCTTCCCTCATCCCATCCGTACCGCTGCCTCCAGGCAGTAGCATGTTTTGCATCGTTCGCATTCCTGTTCCTGAGTTGCTGGGGACTTCCTTGGCCTCCAATTCAAGTGTCTCCTACCCCCTGTCAGTGGTGGACGTGCTGGTGGGAGGGGCGACAGGTTTCTGCGCAGCGGTTGGCTGGAAACGCTTGCTGCCTCTGAGCGCCTCTCTTCTTCACCCCACCACAGATTACTCCTGTGCACTCCAAAGAGACATTCTTCTTCAGGGCCGACTCTACCTCTCGGAAAACTGGATCTGCTTCTACAGCAACATCTTCCGCTGGGAAACTCTGGTAAAGAGCTGGGGCATGTGCCCCCTTGGACTGTCCCCTGGGCTGAGGCGGAGCAAACTGCCCCCACTTGCTCCCTTTTGCTGACTTCGTGCTCTACCTCAAGCCTTTGCATAGTGAAAAAAAAACACACTTCTGAGTCCTACAGGGTCCCCACTTCTGAGTCCCGATAATGGAATTTCCTCTGCCATGTCTTCCCCTCCCTCCTTCTTGGGTGTGGAAGGGAGCTTGGACAGCAGTTGCTATTGACAAATGTTGGAGGATATTTAGCAAGGGTCACAGCAGAAGGCAGCAGAGCCAAGTAGAAAGGACATTGGCCTGGGGACTCAGAAGGAATGGCTTGTGCACTTTCCGGATTCTGCAGATAATTCGCTGCATGACTTTAGGGTAGTCTTTTCTTTTTTCTTTGCCTTTGTTTGTTTCCTTATGATATAGGGGGAGAGAGAAATGATTGTGTGGCCCCATCCAGCACCACTGCATTTTTGTTAGTAGCAAATAATGATAGGACCATGGCACATTTTGTAGATGGTATAGAAATGAGAAATTCCCCTGGACCATGAATCAGTACCCAGTTACGTGGCCTCTGGGATATAAGGGGCTAAACCTGATGAGCTCTAAGGAGGTCCCCTCTAGGTATAAAAATATGTGAACTGTGATCTGATTTCCTCTGTCTCAACTGGGGCCGTGAGAACACTCTTTGCCTGACTCTTGCTTGTTATCCACTCTCCGTCCCTGTGGGGATGCCAGCTGACAGTCCGTTTGAAAGACATCTGCTCCATGACTAAAGAGAAAACAGCTCGCCTTATTCCCAATGCCATCCAAGTTTGCACTGATTCAGAAAAGGTATGTGGAGTCCAATCCTGGACTGCACTCCCCCCTCACCACCCCCTCCCTTACATTGCGTTAATTTGGAGGTCAATAGGATTGGGATGATGCAGATCGCCAGAACCCGCTCCATGGTGGACAGGGCGGTGGGAGTCTGAGCAGGGTGGGGGTGGAGGGGCAGAACACCTGGATTTGACTCCTGCGACTGGAGGCATGCTGTATCATGGGCCTCTAAGCCTCAGTTTCCTCATGTGTAAAATGGAGCCAACGGTACCTATTTAACAGGGTCTTGAAATGACACCATCTGCTTGAAAATACCAGATTGTAAAGCTCTGTACAGATACATAAATTGTTATCATTATGTATCAGCCTAGCTGGTGATAGCTCAAAAGGGATGAGGAGTCTGATAGGAAATGGATTGTCCAGATCCTATGGGGAGAATATGATGGATAAAATTTAGGACAGAAAAATCGCTGTGATATTTTACCTCTATCCAGGCCTGAAGGTCTTAGATTCAGGATTAGGGGTGGGCGAGGTTTCTGCCAGTGACATGGTCTACAATTCCCTGGACTGGAGCAGCTCACTGGCAAGAACCACGGGGCTCTGGGGTCAGATAGTCTTTGGGGGAAATTCTAGCTCTCGCACTAACAAGCTTTGTGATAATACAAGTTGCCTGAACTCACCAGCCTCTCTTTCCCTTGAGCGCATGTTGGCAGTTCTGTTTACTTTCTGAGGCTTTTGTGTGGTTCCAATGAAATAGCATTTGTGAAGCACCTGGTAGCTGCTCAGGCTCAGCCAGGTCTTGGTTTCCGTCGGCTTCTTCCTGCAAGCTATAAAAGGCTGCCGCTCATGACCTCTTGCTGTTTTGTTACCAACCATGTAGAAGAGTGCTGATGCTCAACCGTTTGTTGAATCAATAAAGGCAAGGGTCTGTGAGTTTGTTTTCTCCTTCCCTTGAGGCTAGGTTATAGCTCACTGCTTACCCAGTCCCATTAGGTAGCTGAAGGAGATTTTTTATGGAGATGAACATTTCAAACCAGAGTGAGGATCCCTGAGGAAAGCAAGGGTGAGGGCTGCGGGCACCGAGAATTCCCAGTTATCTAGGACGTCGGTGTGCTGACCCTTCACTAACGTGGCTGTGCTGTCATCACAGGTAACTGAGAGTCAGTGGTATTTTAGGATGAAATCGTAGATTTACTTCAAGAAAGAAGCTCTGTGTCTCCATCCATTATATGATAAGTCTGAAGAGGCATTTCTTGCCATTTCTTTTTCCATCTAGCACTTTTTCACTTCATTTGGGGCCCGAGATAGGACGTACATGATGATGTTCCGACTCTGGCAGAACGCTCTCCTTGAAAAGGTAAGTACTGCCCAGCTACCTCCTTCAGCCTTGGGGTGCCTACAGTGATCTTCCCATTTGGCGGGGAGCCCCATGGTGTGGCACTGGCCAGCGCCAAGGAAACTCACGTCCCCTTATGGTTCCAGAAATCCCCCAGACTTGTGGTGAGTCACTCAGTCTCACAGTATTGACCCGGGTCCTGAAAATAGCGGATCCTCTTATGTGAAGGGCCTCCGAGCTGCCAGGAGCAAGGTGCTCGTCCTCCAGGCACTTCAGGTCCATCAACCGACTGCTCAAAGCTTTGAAGACACTGTGAGGAGACACAGTGGTCCCTGCCTTAAAGAACTCCCACTCCATTGGGGTAAGGGTGCTGGGCAGCAGTCTCCAAGCCAAAAAAAGAGACAGAGAAAGTGTGTGTATAGATACTTATACATATATGTGTACACATACATGTACACATATGTCTATGTGTGTACAGAGGTCTATTAAAGATAGATATGATGTGACTTACATGTATTAAGTATAAATATATGCATGCATCTGCCTTGACTCTAGCCCAAACTCATTACTATCTAATGGAGATTGAGTGGACTTATTATTTAGAATTTCTTCTAATCTAAGAGACTAGAGCTCTGTTATAAATTCTGATAACTTGGTCGAGCTGACCTTCTGCCTATATTAGCCATCAAGAATGGTAAAATGATAATGTGTTTGAATCTCCACTGACAGGTTTGAATTTTCAGTTCACAGCTATTGTCAATTCTAAGTAAGACATTGGATCATGCATGTGGTTCTCAAATGCCCTCACAAAAGAACTGTCCAAATTCTGACTGATGTACATTTTTTACATTTGATTTTTTTTTTTTTTAAGATATTGGCTGCTCCTGTTTTTATTACTGCCCTTGCCCTCTTTTTCATATACTTCTCCCAACCACCTTTTCCTTTCCTTCCAACCCGAGACTCACTCATAGCCTCAACCTCTGATCTCAATTCTTTGACGTGCCTTTACCTTTCTCAGGAAACTCAATCTCATATGAACTAAATCACAGTGGCAGTGGTAGGGCGGGCCTTTCAGAGAGGCTGTGTAGACACCCAGTGTAATCAGGGGAAAAAAGCAGAACTAATGAGTAGAACACAGACAAACTGATGCTACTTCAGCCTAAAGAAGAAAGTATTCAGGTGGTTGAGACAGATTTGGATGAGCTGACCTTTAAGGCCCCTTAACTTTTGAGAATGTAAGACTCTTTCTAATGGCCATGGAATGGGCCACCTTTGAGGTTGAACCTCATTCCTGGAAGTGATCCAGCAGGGCCTGTGTAGCCACCATCAGCAGAGAAGGAGATTTCTGCAATGGGTAGGGGACAGAGTCCAGATCAAGAGTTCGGTGATCACCTCTGGGCCCTCTCCCCAATTTCCCCTTGGCCCCAGGTTTATGCCCCTTCATGTACCTCATGAATAGGAGCAAAAGGTGGGGCAGTTACCACCTTCAGAGGTCCATTTGATCGTTCTAAAAGCCTGAGTCGAAGGAAGAGGCAAGGAAGGGCCAAGTTCCCAGCTTTGCTAAAATCCATATTCCTCGGTAGACAATTGGTGTCTTGCTGAAATCCCTGAAGAGAGGGAAGGAGAGGCGGATGAGGCTGTCGTGGAGGCAGCTGCTCTCCTTGTGCTCTAGGAAGGGAGATTTTTTTTGAGTATTACCCTCCAGGAGAGGCCAGCCCGGCTCAGGGCCTCTGCATAGAGAGGGGAGAGCTGAAGGAGGAAGGACGAGAGTCATCTCTCTTCTCTGCTGCAGCCTCTGTGCCCCAAGGAGCTCTGGCACTTTGTTCACCAGTGCTACGGGAACGAGTTGGGCCTGACCAGTGACGACGAGGACTATGTGCCCCCTGACGATGACTTCAACACGATGGGGTGAGCGAGGGCCAGGTGTGGGCTGCCTAGGGATTCGGGAGCCCTCTCAGACTAGGCCCTCTTCTGAGGAGGTGGTGGGATGGCAGTGGGGTCCTCCCGCGGAAGGTGACATCTAAGGACATGAAGGATGTGAGGGAAAGGACCATGGGTGTCCTGGGGAAAGAACATTCCAGGCAGAGGAAACAACAGGCCGGCCAATGTGGCTGTGGCAGAATGAAAAGGGGAAGTGGTAGGAGAAGCCGTGAGGGAGGGAGACAGACCAGATCCTAAGGACCTTTAGGCCATTGAGAAGATTGGCTTTTCCTCAGAGTACGATGGGAAGCCTTGGAGCAGATAATTGGTAAGATCTGACTTAACATTCTAACAAGATCACTTTGGCTTCTCTGTTGAAAATAGACTGAAGGGGAACAAGGGCAGAAGCAGGGGGACTGGCTAAGAGGCTACTGAATAATTTAGATGCTTTAGATGAGAAGCGTTGGTGGTTTGGACCAGGAGGGTAGCAGGAGAAATGCTAAAAAGTAGTCACCTTCTGAATATATTTTGAATATAGAACCAGAAATATTTTGAAGGATTTGCTGGTGGATGAGATGTGTGGGATGTGAGAGAAAGAAAAGAACCAAGTATGACTTTGAGTTTTGGGCTGGTCTCACCATCTGGAAGGATGGAGCTGTGCCAAAGGGAGGTGGACGATGCCATAGGCAGAGTGGTTTAGGGGAAGCTCAGGAGCTTGGCTTTAGGCAAGTTAAGATTGAGATGATGGTTAGACAGTCAAGTGCAGATGCTATGTGGGCAGTTGGTATATGAGTGTGGAGAAGTCTGGGCCAGAGACATAAATTTGGGGATTATTAATGGATAGCCATGATTGACTAAAATCACCAAGTGACTGAGTGAATATAAAAAGAAATCCAAGGGCTGGGCCTGGGGTGCTCCTACGAGAGGAAGAAACAACAGAGCAGCTCATGAAAGAATACCCAGTGAGGGAGGAGGAGCCCTAGGAGAATTCAGGATCCTGGAGGCCAAGGGAAGGAAGTATCATTCCATTACATGCTCTTGTTTTAAGGAGAAGGAGCTGCTGTTTTAAGTTCTAAGGAGAAGGGGGCTCAGCCATGTCACATGCTGTTGATAGGTTGAGAAAGATGGGGACTGTGAATTCACCGACACAAAGCATGCTTGAGGTTGGAAAGGGCGGTGGAGGCATGGTGGGAGAGTGAGAGGTGGAGGGGAATGAAAGGAGCAAGAGAGGAATAAGAGCACTGACTGTGTCATACAGAGACTGGGCTCAAGTGCAAATTCTGATACTTTACGGTGGTATCACTTAACCTCTGTGAGTATCTGATTGTCTCTAAAACGCACACCATGATTTACTGAGAGCTGCTATGCATTTGGATGCGGTAATAGCAGAGTATTGTCAAGTCTAAGTCAGATATTGATGGTGATGGCAACAATGATAAGGGTGACGGTATGGTACGCCCACCTTCATCTTGGGGAGGGTTGCTCTCGGGTGTACAATGCAGAGAAGTTAATTATGACCCAGAATCCGGGCAAGACCAGCGACGGAGCACACCGTCCTCAGAGTCCTGTTCTCCTCACTATGTGAGAGCAGATGCTCAGAGCCCAGGCATTGGATTTGAGCGGTCGGGTTGGGGTGGGTACTAATGGGAAAATTGTTGAAGAGGAGTAATGGTGTAAGGAGGGTGCTGAAGGAGATTTCAGGGGAGCAGGAAGGGGAAAGTTTGGGGTAAGAAGAAAAGCATACACAAAGCAAGGAAGCAGGAAAGCCCGTGGTTTTGGAAGGGTAGACAGGTCTGAGGCTCTTGACCGCTGAGGTTCACAGAGGCTCACTGGTGTCTTCTCTCCCGCCACCCTGCCCGCCTCTCAGCTACTGCGAGGAGATCCCCGTAGAAGAGAATGAAGTGAATGACAGCTCATCCAAAAGCAGCATAGAGACCAAGCCAGATGCTAGTCCACAGCTGCCAAAGAAATCCATCACCAACAGCACACTGACATCCACGGGCAGCAGCGAAGCCCCCGTCTCGGTATGGCCGGTCGGTCCTGGGGTTCCACCCCCAACACGGGGGCCGGTGGTTCCTACCTTAGTGAACCCCACATGGGGCGTGGGTAGAGGGGGAGGATGGTTGCATCGTGGTCAGCTTCTTCAGGAAGCATCGTGGAGCACATGGGCTCTCTCTCCGGTCTAATACTGTCCCAGGGTCCAGAGCTGGGCTCTAGGTGCCTGGGATACAGGATTTTGTTGGTCTTCTGAGCAGATGAAAGCCATTCTAGAAGGTTTCTCCCTTCACTTTGAGCTTGTGGGTGCAGCTTAGGCCAATTCCCCTTTCCTTCTCATTCTCCTTGCCTAATGTAGAGGAGGGGGTCTAGAGCTTGGTGCTGGCTGTTACACCCGGAATCCCTGATCCAAGACTGTTGTGTGAGCTATGCTCTTGGTGGGCTGCTGCACCAAGAGTTCTGGGGTGGAGAACTATTCCAGGTGTTTCTGTTTTTTCTCCCATTGCCTTGATCTAAAATAAATACTGTAACATGATTATAGAACTGTAAAAACCATCTATGATTTGTATATTTACTCATTTAGTAAATATCCGTTGAGTTCCAGATTTATTTTCAGATTTGTTTTCCCACTGTGCTAGAAGGACCTCTGTCCAGTGAGACTTGGTTATGGAGGAGTTAGAGCCTTCATGAAGGAAGGTGGCAGACAGAAGAATGGATAGGGTTCCTCAGGAAAGGATTCCCAGAAAAAGGAGCCTCGTTTTTGCCTGGCTTAGGGGTCAGGCCACCCAGCCTTAGAATGAAAACATCTGAGTCTGACATCTCATCTCCATTTTCTCTCTCTGAGGTTACCTTTAAAATGACAAGATTTGTACCTGTTCCTTTCCAAGGCTAATGGGAAAAGGAATAAGAAAATGCCGCCTATGAAACCTTTTGAGCTCTTAGAAATAAAAGATACTCCTAGAGGCAGGTGACATTGTTACCACATGGTAGAGGTGTGGCTGTAGGAAAGGGCTGTGATTGAAGGAGCTTACTCTTGTCAACTTGGGCGACATGACATGCTGTTTCAGTGGCAAGCAAGAGAAGGGCAGCACCGCACAGTATGTTCTCTTGTCTTCCATGGTGGTCCTGGGGAGAAGCCCTGGAGCAACACTTCAGCCCAGCTGTGGTGTTTTTTTTTGGGGGGGCGGGGACGACTGGGGATTGAACCCAGGACCTTGTGTGTGAGAAGCCACATTGGCTCCCTGAGTTAGTTTTTTCATTTGTTTTGCTTGTTGTTTGTTTTTGTTTTTTAATAGGCTCTGGGAGCCAAACCCAGGACCTCCCATGTGGGAAGCAGGAGCTCAACCGCTTGAGCCACATCTGCTCTTCCACACTGTGTTTTGAATATGAGGGCTCCTGAAGCCAGGCCCACCCTCATCTCCCTGAGGAGAGTAGATCCAGGTCAGCTTGCCCCTGTTGGGTGACTCCTCTGTCTTCTTTCCAGTTTGATGGCCTGCCCCTGGAGGAGGAGGTGCTGGAAGGTGAAGGGCCCCTGGAGAAGGAGCTTGCCATTGACAACATCATAGGGGAGAAGATTGAAATCATTGCTCCTGTGAACTCCCCTTCACTGGACTTCAATGACAACGAGGACATCCCTACTGAGCTCAGTGACTCCTCTGACACCCATGATGAAGGTAGGCATTGAAAATGGGTGCAGAGTGGCCCTTTCTCGCTCTGTTGTGAAGGCTAAAATGATGTTCCTATAAGGAGGCCAGAGTCACTCTCTAGGTTCTTGGTGGAAGGTGGAAAACAGAACTTTTATGGAAAGGTACACTTTGCTATTAGCATGAGTCCCTTTTTCCAGGTACTCACTACAAGATCCTCATAATTCTGTATTTGTCTTTCTTGGCTCAACAGATAATGATTTGTCCTGCCATCTAGTCTCGTCACTAAATGTACCCCCTGTTGGCATCGCCTTGCCTTGCATCTCTGCCTTTCCCAGAGATGCAAAAGAAGGCAATCTTCTTATGCCACAAGGAAAGTGCCAGTCAGCTACTCCCTGGAAATAATTAGATTTTAATGGAAACTTTCTGAAGATAGCTGCAAAACTCGTTAGTGACTCCAGCATGGGGTTTTTAGACCATGCTAGAAGAAAAGGTGTTGCCGGGTCAGACAGATTTTGGAGACGTCCCGTCTCTCCAATTATTCCAAGTAGACAGCATCTTACCTGATCCCTGCATGGAGTCAGCTTCTAGGACCTCACACAGGAAAATGCTGCTTTCTTGCCTTCCTTGGGGAGAAGCCAGATTCTCTGAGTACTCGTTAAATTGGTTGATGGCTTACCTTCATCGAATTGTTGGCTGTTCAAGTGAGTGAGTCAGTGCCGACAGTGCTCACCTCATCTCTGGACAGTTGCTACACCTGGAATGGTCACCTGGAGTGGTTTTCTAAGCTTTGGTTGGTTTCCCAACCCTCATCTAGAATCCAAGACCAGTGCAGATAACTGCACAGATGCTCCCTGGTACTCTTCTCCCCACCTGTACAGTCAGCGCTGGCCCTGTGGGAGGCTCATGAGCTCTTCTTGGCCTCCTCAGGCTTGTAGGGCTGCCAGAGAAGCCGCATCCTGGTTGCCATCACCGATGCCCATGCGAGGGCAGGAACTGGGGTTTGGGGTGCTGAGGAGTGGGGATGAGTTGCCTTTAGCAACTCCCCTCCAAGCTCAGACACATGCTCGTGTAGCAGAGAGGAAGCTAGAAAAATCAGAGGGGAAATAGGCTGCCTTATGGAAGGAGAACAGGCCTTGTGGACTTAGGGTCACTGCCCTATGGGTCAGCCCAGCCTTAGAAGCTTTTACGCAACAGTGTTCAGATGAGCCAGCGTCCCTGGAGCACAGCTCTGCCAGGGCCCACAGTGCCATTTCTTGTCAATGGTGGTTGACGTACAGACACATGATGCTTTGAGTTCAGGCAGGCTCAGAAAGTCATCATTTATTTGACTTTTAGTCTCAGAGCCACTTAGATTTGAAAGTATAAAAGCAAATAGCACATTTCCAAACTCTCTGTAAGGGATGGATGAGTAGATGCAAGCTAGGGGCCCGTGTATGCTTCCCAGGGAAGGAAAGACACAGAAGCAAAGCCATCAAGAGCTGGGCCCACGAGCCCAGCAGCCCCTTCATGGCCTCTTCCCCCTCAGCTGCTGTTTCCACCTTAACCGCAATAGACATGCCCCCCTCCCCCATCCTCATCCTCACCCTCCCTTCTGTGCAGGGGAGGTCCAGGCCTTCTATGATGACCTGAGTGGCCGGCAGTACGTGAACGAAGTCTTCAACTTCAGTGTGGACAAGCTTTATGACCTCCTTTTCACCGACTCGCCCTTCCAGAGGGACTTCATGGAGCAGCGGCGCTTCTCGGGTTCGTGCCAGCCCCTCCCTCCCCTTCCCTCTCTGTCCACCCCGCTTCACTTTCCCTCCCTCCCTCCCTCTTCCCTTCTTCCACCTCTTCTCCAGCACCCTCCTTTTCCAGGCTGGCTGATGGCACAAGACATCTCACCTGGTGCCAGGCCCCCCCAGGGATGGCCTGCCCACTCCTCCCACAAACGCAGCAGCTTTGCTGCTGGCCTCGTGGGCACCAGGCACTTGGCACTGGGCCCCAAAGACTCGCAGTGAGCACGGCCTGCCCAGTTTCTGCCCTCACAAAGCTCACCACTGCGGGAAGAATAGCAGCTCCTGCTTGCCGGGAAGCACCCACCGCATAACATGCACATCCCATTATCTCTTTTCACCCTCACAACTGCCACGTGTGCTGGGGGCAGTGATTCCTGGTACCAATGAGGAAACTGATGCTCAGAGAGACTCTAGCCCGAGATCTTGCAGCTACGAAGCGCCTGGGCCAGGATTCAAATCGAGGAGGAGTCGGTGCTCCCGGCCTCCTCCACGTTCAGCCCCACGGCAGGGCCTGCAGCTCTGGCCTCGCGGAGCTGCTAAGCAGCCTACTCTGTGAAAACCCACTTGGGACCCTCCACGGGAGGAGAGGACGTGCTGAGGGCACCCGGAGGTCATGCCTTAGAGGAGAGGACTTGTTCCCAAGGGATCCGGGCCCTGGTCACAGTAACTCCAGTGTTGCCAGAAGCCCCGTAGGTGGCCCCGGGGACCTCCTGCCCCAGGCCCAGGAACAATCAGCACTCTGGAGCCCTGTGCAGAATTTCGGCAATGCTACAATGAGCCTCTTTCTGCTCTGACCTCCCCCTCCTCCCACCCCAGCCTCTGCCCTCCTCTGCCTCGCTGCCCCTCTCACAGCCCTCAGGCACTCAAGGGCTTCCTTTCGGGGCAGTCAGCACAGCAAGAACAGTTCACTTGGAGGGGGAGTTTGGGAGTGGGGAGGGGGCGCTTCTTCCCCTCCCTCATTCCAAGGCTCCTCTCCCCCCTCAGATATCATCTTCCATCCATGGAAAAAGGAAGAGAACGGGAACCAGAGCCGAGTGATTCTTTACACTATCACTCTCACCAACCCACTGGCTCCCAAAACTGCCACTGTCAGGGAGACACAGGTAAGTGCAGGGCAGAGGCAGATAAGGGTGGGATGGAAAGTGCTAGAAGTTTCCGGATGTGAGTGTTGCTGTCCTGGCCAATAGCTTGGCAGCCATGAGGTGGGGTGGGGTGGGGGAGATGGAAGAGGAGGTGCTTTTCCCATCTTGCCTCTCCTGGGTTCTGTCTGACACACCTTCCCTCCCCCAGACCATGTACAAGGCGAGCCAGGAGAGTGAATGTTACGTGATCGACGCCGAGGTCCTCACCCACGACGTGCCGTACCACGACTATTTCTACACCATCAATCGCTACACCCTCACCCGCGTGGCTCGGAACAAGAGTCGACTCAGGTGCAGAGTCTGGGGGTCCAGAGGGATATGCAGAGGAGGTCCCCGGTGCGGGTTGGGGCTTCCCTTTAGAGAGTAGCCGTTTGCTCCTGAGGGGGAAAGAAGGAGGCTGGGTATGTGCTGCCTTTTATTCCCTCTCCTCCCTGAAGCCTCAGAGACTCCTCCACCTCCCTGTCCTGATGGAGTTAATTATTCTCTCCACCAAGTGTTGCCCTTTCCACTCTTCGGTACATCTCTTTAGTAGAACTTCTTGTATAACTGCTGCTGTTTATTGTCCATGGTCTGCGAAGTACAGCATAGCTTTACCTACGTTAGCTGGGATCTTTAGAAAGACCCAGCAAGATGGATTCCATCCTCATTTTCCAGATGAGAGAACTGAAGCTTCTGCATGTTAAATAACTTTGCCGGGAATCCTGTGCCTCCCAGGAGCGAAACCTGGGTCTTAGAAAGGCAAACCTGTGCTCTTGCCACTGTGCCATCTGGTGTTGCAATGTGCCGTTCGTCTCCCCTGTTAGACGAGGGGAGCTCCTGGAGAGCAGGACCCCCATGCCGTTCACCGCTCCTTTTCCAGGACCTAGCGCATTTCAGAGCCCCAAGATGTTGACTGAGTGGACAATGACAGTGCTCTCTGTGGGGAGGGTCCTGGCCTGAGCACTATGATGTGCATTCGAAGGAAGAAATTTAGACTTTGACATTAGAAACCTTTCGGTCTAATCGAAAAATCAGGACACACATTTGAAAATAATTGGATTGCATATTTATATCGTAGACCAAGTTCTTCTGGTTGTAAGGAGCAAAAATTCGCCCGAGTAGTGCAAATAAAATACCAGTTGATTAAAAGGCAAGAGATCTCTCAAGAATCAGAAAGAGTTGGGGAGTGGATGTGGCTCGAGCAGTTGAGCTCCTGCCTCCCACACGGGAGGTCCCTGGTTCAGTTCCTGGTGCCTCGTAAAAAGACAAAAACAAACAGCAAGCAAAACAAACGAAAAAACCAACTCAGACACTGATGTGGCTCAGTTGTTGAGCGCCAGCTTCCTACACACGAGCTCCTGGGTTTGATCCCCGCCCCCGCTACCTAAAAAAAAATCACGAAGAGTTGGAGAACCACACCTCAAGGAGGGCCTGCCTCTTTTTCATCCTTTTAATATATTTTGGATTCTGTGCTGCTCACTGAGCATCTGCTCCTTCCCTGCTCCCTTCTCCGTTGTTCCTTTCTTTCCCTCCCTTCTCTCTTCTCCTTTCCATTCCCGCTACCCCTCCCCCACACTCTCTAGGTTTCTAAATTCCAGACTCCTGTGAGGATCTATGAGGATCCCTATGAGAATCTTCCAACTGCTATTGTTTTCTACCTAGTCCAAATAAAGAGTAGCACGGTGACCTTGAATAGACCCTTACAGCAGGTGCCCCTCAGGTTTTTGGGTGGGGGAGTGAGGGGCTCCCAGTGTGGGCACGTTCACATCAGAGGCACCCATCAGAGTGTGGGTGGAGGCTGCCTCCCTGAGGAGGGTGCCAAGGGCAGCACAGACAGCCCTAAACGTGAGGAGAATAAGATGGGAGAACACAATGCCAGATGCAGATGAACCTAAAGAGGAGGCAGAAAGGAGGGCTGCTGTGTAGGAGCAGAGTTGCTGAGATGGCAAGAGATGCGGGCAGTGGAGAAACTGATTGGCAGAGAGGATCCTTGGCCGGAACAAGAGCTGGCGGGGGTTGGGGGACAGTGAAGAGGTGAGCCTGCTTGGACTGGAGAAAGAGAGAAGGACCCTGCCAAATGGGTGGGCCATGCTGCTTGCCTTTCAGCGTCACTTGCTCCAAAGGGGTTTGTTTTCAGGCCCAGGCCCTTCTGTGGCCAGCTAACAAGCTGCTCGGGGCCATCTGGAGCCCTCCGGGGTGGAGGCAGAGTATTGTCATGAGAAGGACTCTGGGCTTGGAGTCAGAAGCCCTTGCCATTAGCCTTTGGGCTGCTTGAAAATTCTAAACCTCAGTTTTTTCATCTATAAAATGGGGATAAACCCACCTGTTCCACCATCCTCAAGGGTGGTCAGGAAGATGAGATGATATGAAAGGACATTTCAACCTGTAAAGTGCAGAACAGATGTGAAGCTGCTCTGGTCTTAAACCTGAATTTCCCTTTTCCAGCCTAGGAGGGTCCACCCAGGAAATGACTGATCTTGTTTCTGGCTCATTCTACAGGGTCTCCACCGAGCTGCGCTACCGAAAACAGCCCTGGGGGTTAGTGAAAACCTTCATCGAGAAGAACTTCTGGAGTGGGCTAGAGGACTACTTCCGCCATTTAGGTGGGCGCTCCAGGCGTCGGCTGCTGGTGGAACTGGAGAGAGGAGTGAACTGTACATGGGAAACATGGAGAGTGGGGAGAGAGGCTTAGATAATGTGTTGTTTTCATGGGGTCCCTAAGCCTGCCCCAGAAATGAATACAAAATGTGGGGCATATGTGAACATGTGCATTTTCTAGAGTTAATTTTTGTATATGGTGTGAGATAGGGATCCAGCTTCTGTGCATGGTTGTGTTTGTGTATCTATCAGTTTTCCCAGCGCCATTTGTTGAGGAAATTTTTCCCCATTGAGTGGACTTTACACCCTGGTCGAAAGTCACTTGGCCATCATTGTGTGCTATGGTTTATTTCTGGACTTTCAGTTTTGTCTGTGTATCTGTCCTTGTGCCAGTACCACACTGTTTTGATTAGTGTTAGCTTCATAGCAAGTTTTGAAATCAGGAAGTGTGAGATGTCTAACTTTGTTCCCACTTTTTCAAGATTATTTTGATATTTGGGGCCCCTTGCCATTCCGTATGAATTTGAGGATTAGCTTTTTCATTTCTGTAAAAAAAAAAAAAAAGCTCTTGGAACTTTGATAGCAATTATATGGTTGCATTGGATGAGCATGGCTTCATGATAGCTTTGAGTAGTATTGACATCTTAACAATATTTAGTCTTCCGATCCTTGAACTCAGGATTTCTTGCCATTTATTTAGGTTGACTTTAGTTTCCTCCAGCAGCGTTTTGTACTTTTCAGTGTCAAGTCTTTCCCGTCCTTGGTTAAATTTATTACGAGAACATTTTTCTAAAGCATATGTCCGTAACTTTTATGAGTATTAAGGCATCTGTGACCCCCCAAAACCCCATTAAAAACCATAGATCTAGTGATACTGGTGGCAAATCTGTTATGGGAAGGACCTGCAAATAGCCTGGGAATGCATCTAGTAGGAAGCATGTGATGTGCCCCAAATTGTGTATACGAGGGGGCAGATGTGGAGAACATATGGCCCTATGCAATGTTGAGCAACCCAGAAGAGAGGTGGGCTGGCCTGGGTCCCAGAAGTACTTCCTGAGGCTCACAGGCATCCGCGTGGGACCTGTGCCCTCCCAGCGACCCCCCCCCAGAGCCCTGTGTGGAAAAATGGTTCCATTCAAGGTCTTGATTAGAGCAGGAAGAGTTGCCTCTGAGGCCAGCATGTTGGGTTAGAGGTATGGGAAGACAGCCTCTCACGTGGCCCTTTCGGCTCTGACAGAGAGCGAGCTGACCAAAACGGAGAGCACCTACCTGGCCGAGATGCACAGACAGTCTCCCAAAGAGAAGGCCAGCAAGCCCTCGACGGTGCGGAGGAGGAAGCGCCCGCATGCCCACCTGCGGGTGCCCCACCTGGAAGAGGTGATGAGCCCTGTCACCACGCCCACTGACGAGGACGTGGCCCACAGGACCAAGCACGTGGCAGGTGGGTGCCAGATGGGGCTGGGCGGCGTGGGGGAGGGCTTTGGGCTGTGCCAAGGCACACGCACTCACACTCGTTTTGCACCTTGAGTAAGTTTGTGTATAATTTGTCCATGACTCATCGTTATCTGAGGCTCTCTGTGCGCTGCCTGGTTCTGTCTGTTCTTGAAGTTCCGCAGCCCCTGCTAAACCCGTATGTGTGCTCTGCTTAACATCTCCCACACTTTGTGGCTACCTGCATAGGCTCGAGTCTGCAGCTCCCAGGTCCTTGGCAAAGGCACAGGGAGAAGCCCAGTTCCCAGAGATTACCCTATAACGCAAAGATCAGGGGAGGGCCTGCCTGCCCTGCCCGGCAGTGGATTCCTTGCTATTTCTTCCTCTCCTTGTCCCACCCTTCACAACTCCCGACTGGTGTTGGGTGTGAACTCGTGGTTTGGTCATGGCTTTGCCCAACCATGGAATCCTGGAGCTCTCAGGGGGCCTTAAAGACCAACTAAGCCAGTGTTTTTTCAAACCGTGCCCTGCACATCCCTGGGGATTCGTTTGCTGTAGATGGGGATAGGGGAGGAGGCAGGAGAAGACGAGGAGATTACAAGTTTCTGAGTCCCTCACCCCAGCTTTAACTAGAGTGCGCCCATGTTTTGTGTTCTGCATAAAGGTTTTCTGAGTAATGTTTCATTTGAACAAAGGGTTCAGTCCAACCCCTTTGTTCTACACGAAAGAAAACTGACTCTCAGAGAGGTTAAGCGATTTGCCCAGTGTCGTATGGCTGTCATGGATAGAGCCAGGGCCAGAGGCAGCTGTCTCTAGCCCTAGCCCGGTACTGTTTCCCTCTGCATCGCTGCAGACCACTGTCCTGTGTTTGTATGTCCTACGTCCTAAGTCTGTCGATTTACTCATTTGTTCGGTGACTCTTTAATGTCCACCTTGCCTGACCCCGCCCATGATCTTGCCCTTGAGGAGCTCTCTTGGAGGCTGTTGTATCTATTAATGCACTGGAGCAATGCACGGCGTCAGGGACGGCGTCTCGGTCGCTCCCTGGAGCTCTCTGCATGGCCAGTGTCCTGTCAGCCGTTGGCAGACTCGGGGGCCGCGATGGCAACAGCCTCTCTGTTCTCTCCACAGGCTCCACGCAGACCCGGCACATCCCCGAGGACTCCCCCAGCGGCTTCCACCTGCAGAGCGTGTCCAAGCTGCTGCTGGTGATCAGCTGTGTGTAAGGGACTCCAGGCCCCCCACCCGGCCGCCCGCCCGCCCTCTCCCGCTTCTCGAGGCCTGTGGGGCGCCCGCACCGTTGCCTCTGGCTTGTCTTCTCTGCCCTCTACTCTTCTCTCTCTGCATGGTTGTTCCCTCTATTGTTCCTTACCTCTTCGCATCCATTCCCCCATTTTATTCAGCATTTACTCTATGGTAGGCCTTTGGGATTGAAAAGAAAATGCCGCAGCACCCATGCACTTCAGGAGCTCGGCTTCAAGTGGGTGAGACAGACAGGAAACCAGAATTACTACCCAGTAGGACAAAGGCTAAAATAGCGGTGCTGCAGGGCATTTGGGGAGGTAGCTCATCCATTTGCCAGGTGTGTGGGGGTTTGCTCTGGGGCAGGCACGAGTAACTCATGGGGGCCACACCTTGGCGGAGGAGCCAGACAAAATCAATGACTTGGATCCAGGGCCAAGTGGGCGCTTATTTTAATGTAAATAATTTACAACAATTGCCATAACATTGCTGAACATTAGGCTGGACAACTCGCAATGGAAGATGCCAGGCTAGGGAGAAAGGGAGTCAAAAGATAGGAAGGTGGAAGCCTTTTTCCAGACTGTTTTAAGCAAGAAGCAGCTAGGTCAGCTCAGACCAGGCAGCTCCTCTCCTTGGTTCAGCCCACTGCCTGGTATCTCACCCCTTCCACGGGCAGAGAGAGTGCGGGGGTCACTGGGGCAGGCAGCACCAGGCACTGCCTTCCTAAGGCCTGGCCTTCACCGAAGCATTTTCAGGTCGGCAGAGACCAGGGGCACAGCCTTCCCCGCAGCAAACACGGAAGGAAGCCCAGGAATGGCATGGGCAGAAATGCATTAAAAGAAAGAACAAAAGGATCATTCTGATGGCAATATGGCGAGCAGAGGAGAGAAGGAAGGCTGGACAGGGAGCTCGGGAGCTGGGTGGGGGCAAGTCGCAGCAGTCCCGGGGACCCTCGTTGTCAGACCACAGAGGAGGGAACAGAGCTGAGATACTCTGGTTGGTAAAGATTCGTCAGCTGTTGGGCCAGGTACTGAGGAGGATGAATTGCTGATTGGAGTGACCATAGATGGTTGGCTCCTGAACAGAAATCTGGAACTTATTGAGAAGTTGTCGGAAGAGCTGCTCTGGGCTCTAGATGGCTGTGTCTGCGTCATCGTGGGTTATCCAGGTGGAGGTGACAAGCAGGCATTTGGAGACGTGGGCCTGGAGCTTGGGTGAGAAGTTCAGACTGAAGTTGGGTGTTTAATTATTGGAGCCTGAAAGCCCTGGGTGCAGATGACATCACCCAAGGAGAGGAGGGAGTGTGAGAAGGAGCCTCTGAGGCTCTGCTGCAAAGAATGGGAGAGGGCCTCTGTTTCCTCATCCTCTTTCTTTTTACAGCATTTCTCAAATTTAAATAATGTAACAGATCCCTGTCGGAGAGAAAGCTGTATTTGCCTGCCCCTTCCAGCATTATGTCAGCTATTTTTTTTACTAAGACCTTACTTGAATATGTAACATATAAGTAGATTTAAAATTCTTCCAATGATAGCCTAAGAAACCAAGATGTTTTTAAAAAATTAAATACAAAGCCAGCCATAAAACCAGTAAAATTCACACTGAGCCCCATCAACTTAAAGTGCTTCATGCTGTTCTGTTGAAACGAACTGGGTTTCGTAGGTAGAAATGTTGGGTTTCGTAGGTAGAAAGCTGTAACCTCAGGTTAGACCTGTATCCAGCTCTTCCTGCATTTTGACTTAATTAAGTAGAGACAGCCTGTCACCTAAGTCAATTGTGTAGAATGGCATTAACCAACTTGAATGTTTGGCTGGTTTAGGCTAATCCGACCTTAGAATTAAACCCCACAGGATGCAGGCAGAGGGCTAGCCGACAGCGTGTCCGTGGAGAACTCGGAGCAGGGGTCGCCGCGAATCTGCCGTGGTGACTCAGCCCTCCCACCACTTTTCCCCGGTTAGACCAACACGGTTCCCTCCCTGAGACAGTATGTGCTGAGGAGGTGGTCGCTCAGACTGCCTGCTGTGTGCTTATACAATTAAAGACAGCACCTTCGAAACAACATAAAACTTAACAATTCTCACAGAGAACCCAGAGACCCTTGAGAACACTGCTGAGTTGCTCCAGGGGCTTGCAGCTGCCGCTTGAAACAATACTAACTTAACCATAGTGCCAGGGGTACAAATGACACGTGCACACACGTACACACTTTGAAAGGCATTTTGCAAGCTTTTCTTTCTTTGCTGGTCTTTCTTCCATCCGTTTATCTTCCCATTTTTGTCAACTCCTTTTTCCCTTTGTGCGACTATACCTTCTTCTTTAATGATAATAGCCATCCCTTATGGAAGACCTACTGTGTGGAGGGCATTACATACACTCATACATTCCTTTGAATCCACGAAGCAATCCCACTTGGCAGGCGTTACTGTCCCTGTTGAGGAGACCGGCTTTCAGAGAAGTTAAGAAACTTGATCGGGAGTTAAGAAACGTTTCAGGGGTGAGCAAGGATGTGTACCAGTTCTGTGTGTCTCTGGAACCTCCCTTCACCTGTCTCTTCTTCTCTCCATATGAGCTTCTTTCGTAAAATGCTCTTCGGCAGCCAGTGAGGCAGAGAGACTTGGGGGTCTCCGTTGCCCCCTGGGTCCTCCAGCCCCTGCGTTATCCTTCGCTGCCTCCTTGCGTCCGACCAGCTCTGGCCCTGACTCTCGGAGCCCTCAGCTGGTCCTCGTGGCCCCTGCAGGATGGGGGGAGGTGCGGGGAGAATGAGACTCTGCAGTTTTAGGGAAGTTCTGCTGATGTCTGTGAGGCATAAGCCAGGGGCTGAGCTGGGATCCCACTGGAATTTCTCCCTGAAACATCCTCAGCTGGATCCTGAAGTTGGGGGTGGGTAGAAGGAATCTTACTGAGATTTAGCACCCGTGAAATACCAAGCCTGTTTACAGCTGCTTCCTCTTGCTGGATCTCCTCACCCATTGTATCTTTCCTTCTAGAATCTCTTCCTCGTGTTCCTTCACTTTCTTTCTTGATTTACCGTCAGTTTTCCCCTTGCCTACACTGGTCTGTTTCTAACCTCTGCCTCCTCCCATTTTTCTTCCTTGCACCCATTAGGATCTGTTTCAGGTACTGGCTCTATGATTATTTCTTTCACCTCCTCATCTCTTTTCCTCTCCACCTTACCTCTCTTCCCCCAGGCACCCAGCTACTGGGTGACATTTGTGTATCCCTCCTTTCCAATTCCTTCACCCGACATACCTCTCCGTGGCTTTACTCCTGTGTCCTGGCACCTCCAGTTTAGAATGCTTCTCTTTCCCCCGCCCATCCCCTCCCTCCATCCCTCCGTATTATTCTCTCACTGCATTGCTTCTGATGACCCAGCAGTCAGGGACAGCAGCCTGTGGGTGGGCGGGTCTCCCTGGCTCTTAGCGGGAGGATGCTTTTCTCAGATCACGCCTCAGAGCTTTGTGTGTTTCCCCATGTCTCCCTCTTAGTCTGGTGCTGCTGGTCGTGCTTAACATGATGCTCTTCTACAAACTCTGGATGTTGGAATACACCACCCAGACCCTCACTGCCTGGCAGGGGCTCAGGCTCCAAGAAAGGTAACCCTGGCTTCTTCCCCTGGCCCCAGCTGCAGCCCACCCTGCCCCGTGCCCTGGCTCCTGCCTCCAGCTCCTCAGGCCTGCCCTGCTGCCCTGGCCCGGGCAGGAGGCAGCTCTGAGAGTCTGTCTCTTTAGTTTCAATGCTTCGGATTTGGGGGACAGGGGGACCGGTGAGCAGAGGACAAAGCACTCTGATGCGACTCTCTATCCTTTTGCGGTCTGGGCGCACAGGACAGTCCGCTGAGCATAACTCCGGCTGCTGGGGTGCCCTTTCTTCTACCCCACAGGTTACCCCAATCTCAGACAGAATGGGCCCAGCTCTTAGAGTCCCAGCAAAAGTACCACGATACTGAGCTTCAGAAATGGAGGGAGATCATCAAATCCTCGGTGATGCTTCTTGACCAGGTGAGACACCCCACCTTCTCTCCTTGCCCTAGTCTTCTGGAGAAGGAACTCCTTCCCTGGGCTCTGAGAAGGATCACCATCTCCGTCACTGCCCATCAGCCCTTACCTGCCCACTCATCCTTCTCCCAGGGAATCCCCATGGTTCTAATTTTAAAGCCGTCTTTGAATGGGCTGTTGGAAACACAAAACTCGGAATAATAAACTTCACCCTGGATGTGCAGCTGGAATGCTGTAGGCTAGATGGAAGGAAGAATTTGTTTTGTTTTGTTTTGGTAACACATATCCATCTGACAGGCATTTAAAGAGAGAGCCCCCTTTTTACGGAGCGTTGTCTTCCCCGAGGGCATGTTTTCTAATTCCTTTCTATGCTTACAGCCCCTCTCTCTGCCCTTAAGCTTTCAACACATGCACTTACCCCTCCAGTGCCTTTTCTCAGGGGCACTGAGTATCTGGAAGATGACTGTGCTATGTCTTCATTTCATAACATCTTTGTACTACACTTGACTTTAATCCTCCAAATCAGATCCTGCTACGGAGGAAAATCTGCTTGGGGCAAAATTGATAATTAACTTTGTTTGATCTAGGAAGGAGGTCTTCCTACTACCCCCACAAGAACTTAGCATCTTATAAAAAGTGCTCCCACATGGTTGCTGAGATAGTAGGAGCCTACATTTGCAGGACAATTACGACGACCCAAGATTTGTGCCATTGCAGTAAAATTCTACTCCTAAAGAGGTGTCCTTCTGATGTCTTGCAATCAGCCAGACCTGAGACGGCATTCTGATTTTGCCATGAACAAGTTTTATGACCTTAAGAAGGGACTAAATATGAATGAGCTAGTTTCTTCATTCATAAAATGGGAATTATCAGCTCTGCTTAATGGGATTGCTGCCAGAATGTGATGCACTCATTAATATTAAATCTGATTTCCCCTCTGGTCTTAGCCCTAAATTAAGGAGAGGGAGTCCTACTGCAGCCACCAGGATTCAGTCTAGTATGTTTAGAGTATCATGTTTAGCTTTGGAGCCACGTTTAAGGAAGGAACTTTTTAACCAGACAGGACAAACAACATGAGAGAGGTCTGGAATCCCTGTCCTACCAAGAACGGTTGAAGGAATTAAAGGTAAACTCTTTAGAGGAGAAGACTGAGGCGAGGGGTGGTTGCAAGATAGGCTTCAGACATTGAGGTCCTGTGGAAGAAGAGTTAGACTTAGCTGTAAAATTTCAGAGGGCTGAACTGGAACCCAGGGCCAGAAGTTACAGGGAATTAGATTTTTGAGTCATCAAATAAAAAGACAGCTTATGGTTAGAGCTATCCAACAATAGAATGGGCTGCTCTGGAAGACTGAGATTCCCTCATTGAAAATATTCATGATGTCTAGATGATGTTGGATAAGGAACTTATGGATTAAATGGGGGACTGTTGGACTGGATGACCCAGAGATCTCTTCCAACTCTAGAATTCTCTTTCAGGTTAGACCTTTTAGTTGGAGCTTGGAGATCTCAGATTTATATCATGATAGACTACCTACAAGTGTTGAGATAGTTTTTTTTTTGTTGTTGTTGTTGTTGTTATTTTTACCCCATTCCCTTTGAAAGTAGCTTTTAAGAGCATCAGTAGTGGGCCCCTGATCCTTACTGAGTAGATCACGTAGAAGAACCAGAAAGAAGAAAGTGGTGGATTAGGGAGAGAGACCAAAGGTTCTCAAAGCACATAGCCATTTACCCATGAAATATTGTCTTGTGTTATAACAGACAGCTTACTTTGAGACAATATTTAAATGTGTTATGCTATGAGGGACCACTTTAGGATTCTACCACTGGAACTGCCCCCTTCAGACTTCCACATGACCTAAAAATATTAATTCTTTAATTTCTTTAAAGAGGCTTAGTTAATTCAGTGATGGGGGTACCAACTCAGTTCTCCGCTTGGCAGCTTTGTATACAGGAAGGATAAGACACATTTCCAACCCCAACAAAGATAAAGCAAAGCAATTAAAAAATGCCTGCAGTCAAGAGCCACAGTGTGTGCTATAGAGAACAGTGTTTGTGAGCCAGAGAAAGTTTGGATTTGTTCTGGGTCTTAACAGATGGAGGGGATTGGAATAAGCAAGAGAGAAAAGAATCTCAGACTGGGAGAACAATGTGGCAAAATGTACAAAGATAGGAGTACGGTTATTCAGGATCAATGGGGAAAACTAAACTGACATGAGCAGAGTTTTTTTTTTTTGGAAACAAGATTAAATGAGTATAGCAAGTGAACGCTTTGAAAGAGTCCTTAATTCAGTGATACCAGGGCCATGAATCATTGAGACACAGCAAATCCTACCCTAGGGTACTTGAGATTTTGCCCCTTGAGTGTCAGTCTTGTTCAGGTGGCCTCAGCTCTCTGGCAAAGGCTGCTGGATGGAGAAGCCCACTCAAGGCACATACTGAGGGTTGGGGTGGGGGTCCCTGTCTTACAGATGAAGGACTCACTCATCAACCTGCAGAACGGCATCAGGTCCCGTGACTACACATCAGAAAGCGAAGAGAAGAGGAACCGCTATCATTGACAAGGCAGGAACAGGGTGGCTGCAAGAGGCCTGTGCAATACATGTACATAAACCATATAAATATATATATATATAAATATATATATACAGAATATAAATATATATATTATATACAGATTTTAAAAAGAGATAATGCCTATGTACCAGGGAGAAGGAGCGGGACCATCTCCTGTGCTGGCCGGAGAAACGTTTTCCTTTGGTGGAGGGGCCGAGGAGGGCAGGGACCACCTCTCAGCTCCGACCTCCTCTGATTCTCCTTCCCCATCCCCTGTTTCCCACCCTTTCCCTTGCTGGCCATTCTTGGCTCTTCAAAGGGAAATGTTGTTGAGCCAAAGTTATGCCTGTGAAGACCCTGGAGTCTTGAAAAGAAGTCTCAAGGGGGCATTGCTAAGGTGCTTCATTCCCTAATCCCCTTTTGATTTGTTTCCAAAATAAAGGATCATCTTTTCTGCCCCACCCTGTGCTTCCCCAAGTGTTCTCTTGTGAACAAGGAAGCCTCAAGGGCAGAAGGAGCTCAAAGCCACCTGCTTTCTGTGGACCACCGACAAGAGCCAGGTGGAGAGGACTGTTGGAAAGGCGAGGAGGGCTGCCTGTGTAGGACTGGGCTTTGTAAGTGCAGGCTCCTGCGGACTTGAGTCCTCAAAGGTATTCTCCTCAATCAGCCCCCGCATCTTCCTTTAACCTATACAGGGTTTGGACTCAGTCAGGGCTGGGAATTTCTTATTTTCCCACCCTCTTTCTCTCTGGTCTTTGCCCAGGCTGGATCTGGGTAAAGGGTCACTTTTTAGTGCCTAAAGTCCTTTTGTCTCTGTGCCCTAAGAGCACATTGATTATTAGCAGGGTGGAACATTTTTGATCTTGTTAAACCTCTTCTGGTGGTGACTCAGCAAGTCAGGTCTGTGGCTCTCATTCCTTCACTTTGAGCAGCCGGTGTGATTGCCAAGACAAATCAGGGAGTCCCAGGCCCCCCAGGATTTGGGAAGGTGAAGGCCCTAGCAATGTATGGCCTGTACGTCTGACCAGAGAACACTGCGTGAGCGATCTATACAGTGAGCACCGATATTCACGTCACTCAGTTGGGTGCTGGCATCATTTACTCTCAGTAGAGAACCAACTTTCTTCAGGGAAGACACTCTCTGAGATAGTTTGCTCATTCAAGAAGATCTGAGCAAAGAAGATTGGGCAAAGGCACATGTGTTCAGGGCAAGAAAAGACCAGATGAAGGCTCTGCACCATGGGCGCCTCCCCAGTTCTCCAGTTCTCAGCCTTGGGGGTGAGGGTTCTAGCAAGGGGAAGAAAGCTTTCTTTGGTCTCTGGAACCAGAGACAGATAAGATCATTAAGGAGTAGAAAGAAATTGATTTAGAAAAGTGAATCACCTAGGGCCTTTCAAAGTTGATCCACTAGGACCTGGGCATTTTTTCTGATCTTGTGGGGGCCCTTCTGGGCAGGTTTCTCATCCTACTAACCTTTTTCTCCGTATAATGATCAAAGGAGTCTTGCCAGCCCCAGGCAGAATTCATGGGAGGTTCTTGATCAGGAAAGGATCACAACCAATTTGGCAAGGAGAGCTCTTCAAGCATGCTTGCTCTTCTCCTGTGCCCTCTTGATACAAGGGGCAGAAGAAATGTCCCAGACCATCATCATGAAGGAAGGAATATTTTGTCACTAATTTACCCCAAAATATAACAAGTTGTGTTCTTTCATTGGAGTTCGTCTGATCATCCCACTTTGGCAACTGAAGAAAAATTTTCAGCTTTTCAATCTATCTGAGAATATGGCCTTGGTATTGCCCTGCAGGCAGGATGAGAAGACGGCAAGATACATGTCCAAGACATCCCTTCGGGGAGTAGGATGAGAAGACTCCAGAAAGCCATTTAGAATTGATATCCCTCTCCTAGGAAATGCGCTATGAGGACATTGAATTAAATGCAACCCGGAAAAGGGTGCATATGCCCACAGGCCAGTGGGTTCCTACTCAGTTCTCGGCCAGGACTTGGAACAAGAGACACTGGGCCCTGAGAAGGAGCAGTGCAGACTGGTTAGAAACTTCCCCCTTGGAGTAGCCAGAGCCAAAGTGATTCCTACAAAGTTTTGAAAGAAAAAGTCGAAAATTCTCTACTTTATTCCAGACATAACCATTTATTTAAATTGTTAAATTTTAAAGGTCTCGTGGTGGGACTTTGAGGATGGCTTCAGAAAGGTTCTTTGCTGGGAGTAAAGTGATAACAGTAGACCTGGCTACAGAAGGTTTTTCTGCTTTAGCTTTATCTCTTAGGACCATTCAGAGGTGGAGTAGGTAGTGGTGGTGGTGGTGGGATATGTGTGGGGGCACTATGTATGTCAGAGAAACTGTGTTTTCTGGGGATTTGAACCCAGGAGACAATGTACATATATAGGGAATGGCCCTCAATCCACTTCATTTCTAAGAATCAGGGATCTCTTGTGGGCTCTCTCTGCTCCGATAATTTTTTGACTCTCAAGCCAGAAGAAAACCAACAACTCTGTTCACTCCTATACAAAAGCCTTCCCTCCTTATTCAATCACCTGTGAAAAAGAAGGGGCCTCACCCTTGCAGATGAAGTCTGGGAGTGAAACAAATAAAGGACATTGTAAATAATAACTCTTGGCCAGTAGCCCAGGCTAGTAGCTGTCTGCAAGGTAACATCAAAACCACCAACTCTTTTGCTATTTCCTCCAGCTAGAGCTTTTTTTCCATCTTGTTCAGATAAGAACTCTGGGGTCACACATGAGTCTTTTTGCAAGGATTCATGTGGTAATACATTTGAGAGCTTGCACTAGCTTTCAAAGAATTTGCAAAGTTTCTAACTAGGTGAAGAACAGCTATGGGTCTAAACTAGAGTTTACAGTAGAGGAATTGAGAAGATGGGCCTCAGAGAAGCCAATCATGCCTGCAACTCTACCTTTTTCCCTGCTCCCTCCTTGGAACAAGGGGATAACACCCTAGGTCGGTAAGATCCGCAACTTGAAGCTCTCTGTAAGAGCACTGGACTGAGTCCTGGCTATGCCATTGACTAATTCTGTGGCTCTAGACAAGTCACACCCCCTCCCTGGGCTTCAGGATCCACATCTGTTGGGTTAGGTTATCTCTAAGTTAGGTTCTTTCTTTGGCATTGTCTTGAGTCTAGCCCAGAGACTGGCAAGGATGGGCTTTCTCAGACTTAGAAGGTACCCTACCCGGAGGGAACAAGCCTTCTGGGCTAGAGTCTCTTTGCTATTTAGATGAGTGGCCAGGTAGTGTCTGGGTTCCCAGGAAGCTATGGTAGTTAAACTTTTTTACAGGCTAGGCGGACTGGGGAAGCCCAGTCAGAGAGAGAGAGAGGCAAGAGACAGAGATCAGGCTTGCTCTCTTGCTCAGTATTAACCTAAAAGGGTGTTTCTTCTTTATTTGACCAAGTCTTTGGGCAGGGACCTTTCTTTGGACTTTTTCTAAGCTAAGGGGAAGGAGGAAAATGGCAAGAAGGGTACCATCTTAGATTCAACCCATCTTCAGTACCAGGCTGTGAAGCTTTCATCTATCCATCCTTCCTCTTTGCTAAAGGAAACAGTGGAGAGAAGTCTTTCTAATTCTAGCACGTCTGTTGGCTCAGACAAAATCCCACTGGGGGTTGGGTTAAAGTGTGACGCTTTGGCTGGAATCCTTGGGTTTCCTTAGAGCACTGACACCAAGAGTCTGGGGTCACAAGGAGGAGCTGGAGGACTCGGGAAGACCCAGAGACCTCAAGAGGAAGGCTTTGTTAATTCCCATGCCCCACCCCTCCTCCCCAAGCTTAGACTGTGTCTAGTACATTCCAAAGGCAGCATCTGTAGGCTGAGATTGTGGAGAAAGGACTAAGAGAAGAAACTTTCTGGACTGTGTGTGGTTCCAGAAGGGTCCTTTCTGTGCCATACCATGCCACTTTAGCCCTGAGGGCAGCCAAGCCAGCCCTAACTCTCCATGGCCCCCGGGAGGAAATAGCACTCTTCTGTCTTCCCCCAGGTGGCCGGGCAGTGGTCTCCCTCTCTCCATTCCCTACCCCACTGCCCACTCCAGTAGGAAACTTGAGGACCTTTCTTCCGGTCTCTCCCCTCCCCCACCCCTTGTCTCTAGGCTCTGGGACAATCATCCATTCTCCTTTTGACATCCTTGACCTTCATCCCCCACCCCCAGCAGGCTGGCCCCACTTGCCTCCATCTCTTTGTTTTCTTCCAGAAGATGTGTTTTGGTCTGAGAGGAGCGTTTTTCTGGAAGACCATCATTTAACACCCCTGTTTTCCCCATGTAGAGGCAGGAATTTGCACACGGTGTAAAGAGCTCCCCTTCCCACCTCTCTGCCCAGCGTTGTTACCTCACGCCTGCTCCGGCCACAGCTGTGATGGCCCAGTCAGCTCCCTGTTTTGGTGTTACGTGTGACAGCTCAGGGGTCTTGGGCATTGTTTTCTGTTGTGATGCGAGGTCTGCAGCAGGCTGGGAGCCCGGATCGGAGCCTTGGCTGCTGGTGAGAAGCACCTCGCCTGCCAAGAGGAGCTGACGCCAGACAATCTCCCCAACATGTGAAGGCTTAAGGAACATTGCCAGCTCTGCCCTTTGGCCCTCCCTGCTTCTCTCAACACGAGATGCTTTGCAGAAGCAAAATGGCGGCCTCTGCTCCAGGCAAGACAGCTGGCTCTGTCTGGGGAGCTGGCTCTGGGCTTGGGTGGCACATGCTAAGATTGCATAGTAAAAACAACCATTTTTGCCAACAGTAGTGTGTGGCTCCCCACATTTCCTTATCCTGCACTCTAGGGCCAGACCACTCTCTGCATGGACCAGACCATCTTCCCAAACCCATGGTGCTCCCCCCTCCCCTGCCAACTCAACCTAGACTCCAAGGTGGGAAGGGAAGGGTCAGAGGCTGTAGTGGCCCCTGGATACCCCTGACATGGGGTGGAGTGGGGTGAGGCAGAGGGAACAGCCCCCAACCCCTGCACTGGGCCATATCTGGGAAAGAACATAGGTTGATTGCAGCCGAGTTGTCTGGCCATCTGTATTTGGATGTATAACTGTACTTTGCCTGGCGCTGTGCGCAAGGTCTGAAAACTTACTGCTAGTACCTAGAAACATACAAGGCTACCCAGCCAAATCTTAATGTAAAGTAGCTAGAGCCATGGAAGTACAGTATGAATTAAAAGAAAAAAAAAGTATTGAACTACAAATAATAAATGATGTGCGTCTTTATTGCTTGCTTCTTTAGTGCCCATCGTCCCAAATGTTTCTAGTCTTCCCAGATGTGATCACAGCAAGTTCTGAGGTCATGTGTGTTTATACACACTCATACATATATGCACAGACATCCACCCAATGACCGCCTTCCCAGGGAAGGAAGGCAGCCTGATCAAGTGGAATGGATAAGTCTTGGAATCAGACTTGCATCCAAATCACGGCGTCACTATTTACTGGCTCTGTGACCTTGGGCACCATCCATCACTCCAAGCCTAAGTGTTTTAGAGACAATATTTATAAATATATTTCTTAGTACAGTGGCTAGTACTATACTAAGATAATTTTTAAAATTGACTTCATTCTCAGTCAGTAGTACCATGGTTTTTATAGGGGATTGTCGTGGAATGTGAATCAAGATGACAATTTCTTGTTGAACTTTTCCCTTTTGGGGCCTTGGCATTTCCAGGAAGATGGACATTGGGAGTCAGGCTTGCCTTATTGCCCTCTGTTACCTGAACTGATGGAGCTGGGAGCAGGTTTGGCCTCTCCCCTTATTAGGTTTTCCTTGCATTTAGCTCTCCTTGCCACTTGGTTAGAAAACATATTTGATGTCAGACAGGTGAGTGAAACATACATGTCACTTGTTTGCCTCGTAGCCTTTTTTTCAAAAAGCAGTTTTATTGAGATATATTCACATACCATACAATCTCTCCAAAGTGTTTAATCACAACCTCATTGCCTTTTGCTTTGGGGAGGGGAGAGGGTGTGTCACATCTTTAGTATATGTTAATTATAGATTATTAAATGTATCTTTCATTCCATGGGTATATATCCACTGATTGTGGGTTCAGAAATTCCTGGAGCCTGGGATGGCAGGTGGGAGCCAGATTGAGTCTTAAAAAGCCATGAAGAAGCCATTTGTGGTACCTGAGAACACATAATATATGTAGCAGATGCACATTCTAAGTAGAGAAAAACCAGAGCAAGCAGTTTTTAGAGACACTTTATTGGCATGAACAGGGTGTTTATTTAAAAATCCTACATACAGGTTGTTGAGGGCGTGGGTGATCGGGAACAACATTGCTAGAGTTCAGAACAAGATTGGCTGTGGAAAAAATCAAGAAAAAGCAACATGAAGGTGACTTCAAGTGGAAAATAGTTCCATCAAGACTGTTAATTGTTTAAGGTTTACACCCCTACAAGCACTTGGCCTTCAGAGTTCTCCCTTTTCATCACACACCTTGCCCATCAGATGCAGCTCTAGCCAAGTGATGATGTGGAGAGAAAGGCCTAGGCTAAAGGTTGAGTTTGCTCTATAACTTAGACTTGCTTATCTACCGTCCTATAACCTCAAGAAACTAAAGAGAACTAAATTCAAGAACTCGAGAAAGGAGGAAAACTGAACATGAGATATCTACCAGGTTAGAGTCATAGAGGTTAGTAAAGGTTTGGGTGATGACGTTTTTCAGACCTAAGACCATGAGGCACATTGAGGGTCTAGACTAGTGCTTGACACGGAAATGTTTGCAGAATGAATGGATGATCAGATTAATGAACACACCAAGTACTCTTCAGATACATTTGCAGTGACTAGACGAATTCACTGGGTTAGGGATTTTTCATTTACAGAAGAAGGTAAGAGGAAGCCCCCCACCCCCCCCACCTTCATTTTCATGTTAAATTGGGAAAGAGGAGCCAAGATATACTCAATTGTGACCAGCTCTTAGTTCACCTTCCTGGAAAGGTACAATTACACAGCTTTTTCCCTCTGATTTATGTCAGGTAGGTTCTTGGGTTCTGAGACAGGTGTAGTCTCCTTTTTGATCTAGTAGTTTTGGGGGTTTGGTGTGGAGGGGAGGAAGTTACTGTCTCTTAGCCATTCGCTTCTCTACACATTTCCCGGCGTTTTCCTGCTTTGAAAAATTCCTTTCCTACTAATATTCCTAGTTTCACATCTAAGGAGAAACCAGAAACTCAGAAAAGATTTAGTCCTGATATGTGGGTGTTTAGGGGAAGGAGAAAGTAAAGGATAATGCTTTTAAACCAACGGAAATGAAAGGGACAGGCACTGACAAAATATTTCCATGCAGGGGTGGGTTCTGTGCTGTGAGATTTAGCTGACAGCCAAGTTCAACAGGGCAAGGTGCTTACGGGGCCAAGTGGGTTAAGCAATCAAGTTCATGGCCATTAAGTAGTAGGAAGGGGAAGATCAGACCCAGCTTGGCTTGGCCTGTAAGTGAATCCTGTTATTAAGGATGCAGTCATGAGAAATATCCAGCACCGAGACAACAGATGGGGTTTCTAAAGTGGTAGTAGCCCTTGGGAACTCTTCTGAGCCCTTTAATAAACAACAGCTTGTCAGATAAAGCTTCCAGAGCAATGTAGATTTAGTCTGGGTCTTTTGTAGGAATATTGGGTAGAGTCAGGGAGGTGGGTGAGGATTTGAAGTTGGCTGGTGATCACAGTACCTTATAGGTCTATAGTCATGATCAAGTCTATCAGGAAGAAGTTCAGTGGCAATACAGGAGAAATAACTATGCACAAACCAGCCTATAAAGGGAGAAACAACATGAGATTGACTCTTAAAGTGCATTTCTAGCATCCACCAAGACACAAAATGATGATGCAGCTGTAGAGTGGAATTAGGACTAAGAGAAGATGTCGAACATCTCAGGACAAGCAAGAGAGGCAAGGATTAGATAGAAGTTTAAAAATCAAAGAGAGCAGAAAGGAAGCAGCTGTGGTCTAAGTGGAAAGAAAACTGGACTAGAAATCAGACCTGGATTCCAGTTCTCCACTTAACAGCCATTATGATTTTGGTATACCCACTTAATCTCAGAGAGTCTCATTTTCTTCATTTGCAACATGAATATTAATATTCATGGGCTAGTTGTGGAGAAGAAGTAAGACAATGGAAATGAAAATTTTTGTAAACTGTACAGCCCTAATGAAAGTATCAAGGATGAGGAGAGTTGAGAAGTCAGAGAAAGGAAAAAGAATAGAGAAGAAAATAAATTGTAAAGAATAAATAAGAAATGATGGGTACTGTTCAGCTTGATTACACATAACTCAGGAAGCAACAAATGAGTTGGGCTTGTTTAAAAAGGAAAATAAAAAAGGCAATCATACATACTACTTGATTACATGTTGGCTAGAACCAAAAGGAAAGTTGAGTCATGGTAAGTAGCTTGCTCCTACTGCAAGCTCTGCCAATGACCAGCATGGGACTGGAGAAAACCTCTTTGCTAAGCCAGGCCTATTTCCCTAACTATAAAATAAGAAAAATGATCTATATTCTGTCCCTTATTTAAGAGGGATTGTGTGGGAAAATTACCAATGAGAAGAACCTTGAGTTTATCGAAAAAAATATTTTCGTCAATAAAATCTTAAATATGTATTCAAGGACTTGTTTCAAGTACTTCCCTGGGGATGGAAGAGATGAAAAAAAGGAGCTTGTTGTGTCAGGCCCAAAGCCAGTGGAGTGTGGTCTTTCCCCCCAAATCTCCCCAAATTCAAGGACAGCTCTGTTAACCCGTGAGAAGTCACTTCCATCTTCTTATATCCATTAAAGCATCCTTCCCCTCTCATAACTAGGACACAGAACAATCAATTACAATACATGAGATATTAACTCAAGTTTTTTCCAGTGTTCCCTTGCTTTCCCAAAGTCTAGAGAGGAAAAAAAATCTGGGCATTACAGATTCATCTGTGAAATATTCAGAAGTCACCTAGCTCACTCCTCTCATTTCACTCATTTGCTCATCATCTGTTTCCAACTGAAAAGCATCTTTCTTTTTAAATATCATTCTCAGATGAACTCTCCTGGAGGATGTTCCAGATCTACAAATTTTTAAGGAATTCTTGAGGTCTATATCTATATCCTTTTTGACCAGAACCTATCCACCCTAGTCTGTGCTTGTGAAAGTGCATGGCCATAGCCAAGCTCAACTTCAAAATCTTTGCAAAAACCAAACTCTCCCATCTGGGGAAATGTAAACTGGGCAGAACCTAAGGTTTACCTCAGCTCAGTTCATCCTCTTAAGTTCCCATTCAGTTGAGCCCTGTCTGAGTCTCAGTTGCCTCCTGTAAAATGAGTAATACTGATCCACAGAAAATTTGAGATGAAGAACTTAGGAAGTTCAGTTACAATGCCCATAAGAAAAAAAAAATGCCTCCCATCTATCCTCATGGTGGTATGCTCCCAGAAGAGCATGTACAAAAGTTATCCCAACAGGATCAGGAACATGTTTGACTTTTAAGAGCCATTTAAATTGCTATTAGTCCTTGGCTTCTTGGAAAGAAAGGGTCCATCCCAGGCTTTAGTTACCTACTGGGGTCCCTAAGCTCTAGGACCTGGGGTCCCAAACCTGGGGTATCAGGCTCCAGAGAGCATTTTAGTCCATGCTTAATGATCTTTTTCTCACTAGAGAACCTAGAGGGGCATGCATTGCTCTGATGTCATAGCCAAATGGGCCAGGAACTTGGAAAAAGTGACTTCAAGGAATCCCAGGTCATTACACTATTTTGTCTTGAACTAATCACTCCTGCTTCCTTCCATTAAGACATCCACTCTCTCATAGCAATGAAGAATGAGCCAGTTCCAATCATGTAGGGGTGGAGGGAGGTGCTACCTCCAGCACATGTACAAAGTCATTTGGAGCACAGTGGAGAAATCCAGTTGGCATGGGAGCTGCCTGCTTGAAAGCAAGGGCAGGGTAAAGTTGAGCCCATGTGGAAAAATGTTGGCTTCTCATTTCTGGCAAAACCTTATAATGTGCAGAGTCTGATGGAGTTAGGAAATCAGAGGTGAAAGCTTAGCGGTGGGTGGATGGATGGGTGATGAATAGAAGGGTGGATGCATGACGAGAAGCAATGTGGCCCCCAGGGCACCCTCCTGATGCTGTTGACATCACTGAACTTGAGATGTCCTGTTCCTCAGTGTTCAGGCCACCTACCAATGATAAAAACGAGTCACTGAGAATTCCCAGCCCAGCTCAGTCCAGCCCAGCCTAGTCCAGCCCACCCTAAAGACTTTGACCAAAACCATGTCCTTACAAAAGAGGGGATGGGTAATTGCTATGTCATTGCCATCATAAGTAATGAGTTCAAGTCCCACTACTCAGGCCAAAGCAACTCACCTTTGGAGGAGCTTAACATCACAAAGAGACATTTTATGACTTGGGCATCAATATTAAGAAGTACCCTGAGGGTGGGATCCTTGGGTAGGGTAAAAATTGACCTACAAGTCCAAACTTAAAGCCATTTTATTTGTGGACAACAGCAACTCTGTAAATCCTGCTACCCATATTACTTCCCCCTCCCAACTCCCTGTACATCACCTCAAGCCACACCCTCTCTCTTCTATTCCTCAACTGGCACCACAGAGTTCTCTTTGTTCTCTGATGGGATGGCAAGGTAGTCAGACCTGTAGGACAGATGGGGGAAGAGAATCAGTGTGTTAGTACCCAGTGGTGGGAACACAAGAGAAGGAAGCAATGACCCTGGATCAGGGATGTCCGTAAAACATCTTGGCATTACCTTCTGGCTCTATTTCCCAAGGGAAAACTAGAATGGCCCTTTCAGTGGATTATAACAATGGGCTTATTTTTGTATTTGTATGTGAACACTCCTACCAGCAATAAATGAGTCTTCTCATTTATCCACATTGTCCTCAGGATTTAGTATTGTTAGACTATAAATGTAGCCATCCTGATAGGTGTGAAATTACATATTAAGGTTGCATTAAAGCAACTATCGTTTCCCTGATTATGGGTGAAGCTGAACATCTTTTCATGTGTTTATAGGCTATTTGGGTTTCTACTTTTGTAATTTAGTATTCATTTGCTTTGCCAGTTTTTCTTCTGTGATATCTCTTTTTCTCATTGATTTTTCTTTGATGGTTACATGTTGAAAATATTTTCTCTCAGTCTTCTGTCTACCTCTAAACTTTGTAGAGTCTTGTATTGAACAAATGAGTTTATCTATAATGAAAATTATCATTTTTTTCCTTTTAATTTTTGCCTTTTGTGTTTTAAGATATGCTCTCTATTTCAAGGTAATAAAAATATTCTTTATAGAATTTGGAAGTTTTGCATTTCACTTTGTCTTTAAATCCACTCATAAAGTATTTTTGTTTATTATAAAAGACAGGGAATCTAATTTTTTTTCTATATTGATAAGGAATTGCCCCTATACCACTTATTAAACAGTTCATTCTTCTTTCAATTATTGCAATGCCATCTATGTCACATTATGTTTTCATATGTACATGAATGTATTTGGGGGCTTTATGTTTTGTTCTGTTTGTCTATTTTGAATGCTTATGTCTTATGTTGATAGTTCTAAAAGAATTTTCAAACCTAATAAGGCAAGTACCACCAGCCACATTATCCAAACATCTTGTTTTTAATTTGAAGTGGTTTAGACCAGGGGTTGGCACACTACAGTCCACATGCTAAGTTCCAACCTGGTTTTGTGTGGCCCATGGACTAAGAATGGTTTTTACGTATTGTTGGGGATTAAATCATGTCCCCAACAAAAAGCATGTTCAGGTCCCAACTCCAGGTCTTGTGGGTGTAAAGCTATTTTTAAAAAGGCCCTTTGAAGATGTTATTAGTTAAGACGTACCCAAACTGAATGAAGATGGGGCCTTAATGCAATATGGCTTAAGTCTCTTATAAGCAAAGGAAATTGGAACCAAAAAGAGAAAGCCATGGGAAGAAGCTGGGAGTCAGTGAGTTCAAAGGAGAAAGTAGAAGACATCACCACATGCATTGCTATGTGAAAGAAAAGTCAAGGACCAAGGATCATTGGCAACCATCCCCAGAATACCATAGTCTTCAGGAAGAGGGTATAGCATTGCTGACATCTCAATTTTAGACTTCTCCTAGCCTCAAAACCGTAAGCCAATAATGTCCCATTGTTTAAGCCAATCCACTTGTTTTGGCAGCCAGGAAAGTAAGACACATATTTAAAGGGTTATAAGTCAACAAATAAAGAAAAACAAAGAATATTTAACAGAGACCCTATATAATCCATGAAGCCTATCATATTTACAACCTGTCCATCCCTTAGTTTAGACTATTCTTGGCTCTTTGGTCTTCCATGCACCGTTTAAGATTAGTTCATCAAATTTCTTGAAAAATCCAATGGGGAGGCCCCACCCTGATCAAGAGGGTGAAATGAGATGCTTCAGGGCTCCATCCACCCCCCACCCCCACCCCCAGGAGCTTTGAACAACCAGTAAGAACTATCAAACATTTTTCTCAAAGTTCAAGAAAATAAAGGACTGTAGTAATAGGGCAAGCACTAAATCAAGAAAAAGGCTATTTAAAAGCAGGAGTAGGATCTCATGACACACTGGCAGTCCCCTCTGCCACCCCTCACCAGCTTAGTGTGGAGCTGCCCCATGCTCCCAGTGTACACTCTTGGTCCTGGTTCTGGAGGGAGTGGAGTAACATACTGGGAGTATGTATGTCTGGCCTGATGGACTTGCCATCCCAGAACTTGCCCTGCATGTAGAAGGCAGCTCACAGAACTTTCCTACAGAATGTTATGGGAGAGCAGTCAAGCTGTGCTGCCCAGGGCAAGGAATCGCTGGCTGTAGGACATATGGTGCAGTGCCTGGAACCATGAGGAAACTGTTTCTTAGGGAAGACGGTACATTCAGAACCATGAAAATGGAATTCCTAGGGCTACACATGCATGTCCAAGACTAGACACATACCAAAAGGATCAGAGAGGCCCCTATGCTTTGGCCTGGAGCTATTCTCTAAACTGATTGTATAGCTAAGTCCTGAAGGAGAGCCTTCAAAGAGGTCAATCTGCAAAACTAGAAAGCTGTTTTCTTTTTTCCTTCTGCTTCTCTTTTTGTTAGCTCTTGGCATTCAAGGAAATCTTTGTCAGAACAATAGTTAGAATATATTTCACAAGCTTGAGAAATAGAAACCTTGGAGTCTAAGTCCAATGATAACCCAGTAAAATATCAAAAGATTACAAAACATACAAAGAAACAGGAAGCAATAGCCCAGGCAAAGGAGATTAAAGCATCAGAAACCATCAGTGAGGAGGATCAGACTTGGAACATACCAGACAATATTTTTTTAAAAACAAGCTCAAAGAACTAAAGAAAAAGGATAGATAAACACAAACAGAATATTGATAGAGAGGTAGAAATTATGAAAAAGAACCAAACAGCTGAACTCCCTTGAGGAGTTCAACAGCATTTTGGAGCTGGCAGAAGAAAAATAAGAGAACTTGAAGAGAAGACAATTAAAATCATTCAGTCTGAGGATCAGAAAGAAGAAAGAATGAAGAAATATAATCAGAGCCTGAGAAACATGTGGGAAACAATCAAGCATACCAATATATGCATTGTGGGAGTCCCAGAAAGAGAAGAAAGAGATAAAGGGGCAGAGAGAATACTTAAAGATATAATGGCTGAAAACTTCCCAAATTTAACGATAAACATGAAAATACACATCCAAGATGCTCAACAAATGCCAAACAGGATAAACTCAGATAGATCCATACCATGACGTATTATAATCAAACTGTGGAATGCCAAAGATAAAAAGAGACTTCTGCAGGCCACAACAGAGAAACAATGGAACGTCATGTACAAGGAAACATCAATAAAATTAAGTGCTGATTTCTCATTGGAAACTATGGAGGCAAGAAGGCAGTGGGATGACATATTTAAAGTGCTAAAAGCAAAACATTGCCAACCAAGAATTCTATATTTGGCAAAACTGTCTTTGAAAAATTAGGGAGAGATTAAGACATTTCTAGATAAACAAAAGCTGAGGGAGTTTGTCACCACTAGACAAACCCTGCAAGAGATGCCAAAAAAGAGTTCTGCAGGTTGAAAGGAAGGGGTAACAGAAATAGTTCGAAGCTACATGAAGAAATAAAGATCTCCAGTGAGGGTAATGACATGGGTAAATATAGATGCCAATTTGTAACTCTACTTTTTATTTCCTATAGAATCTAAAAGACATTTGTGTAAAATGTAATGATAAATCAGGATTTCTGGGAAGATGGAGGATTAGAGAAGCAAAGGGATAACTTCACTCCCAGAAAAATAGCTAGAGGACAGGCAGAGACTGGAGGGCTGTTTTGGGGTTTAGGACACTAGGGGAAGACTAGATATCACCCAGAAGAGAAAGGGGCAAAGGAAAGGAGTCTCAGCTGGCTGGAAAAATCCTGTGAGTAAAGCTGCAGCATCAGCTGCTGGCACCCATTTCCCGCCCCCCTTGGAGAAAAGAGCAGCCTGGGGACTGCAGCAGCTGCAGAATGAGGGGGTTGCAGGGGTCCTCTTCCCCAAGAGAGGGGAGAGGAAAGGACACAGCCTAAAGCAAATTCAGATTTTGGCCAGCAAATTTGGTCTTCTGCATTGGAGGGGTCGCACACTTCCAGGTCAGGTGGGGCCATGAAATTGTTTGCCCTGAGAGCCCACAGGAAGCTAAATATAAGTTGCCTTCTCATACACCCTCCTTACTGCCCTGGACTGGTTGCTGAGGAGGCAGAGAGGAATATGGTGTGACCAGCCAAGGGAGGAGAACAACTTGTGAGAAACTTTGTGAGGCTTGGCCCATCCTGAGGACATTGCTTCTGCATCTCCCACCAGTGTGGGGATACCGTGACTCCATTCCCCTCTAGTATCTGGGGTCTAAGCTGAGAGGTCTTCTGAAGAGCACCATCTGCTGGCAGACCAGGTATGTGCTTGCAAAGAAGGGAAATATAATAAATAAATAAAGGAGGCAATCAGGTGCTTTACTGCCCCCCTCTCTATGGCCCTTGAAAACTGGCCTGCACCCTTTACTGGGTCCTTAGTCCTGGTTTGAGCAGTTAAGCAGGGACAATCCTAAATATCTAGAACAAGTTGAACAAAGAATCAAAGAACAGTGGTAGCATACAGCTACTTAATAGTAATTCCCTAGGCAAGAGAGAGAAACTGAACATCGCAGTAAACAGCATTGTAACCATATGTCTAGATATCAGCAAAAAATTAGAAGTTTAAGAAAAAGGAAGCTATGACTCAGGCAAAGGAACAAATAAAAGCTCCAGATGAGCCACAGAACTTGAAACAACTAATCAATGAGGTTCATACAAATCTCCTAAATCAAATAATGGAGTTGAAGAACAATATAGCTAAATAAAAGACATTAAGAAGACACTGGGTGAGCACAGAGAAAAATTTGAAACCTTGGATAGAAAAATGACAGAGATTATGGGGATGAAAGACACAATAAATGAGATTTAAAATACAATAGAGGCATACAAAAGCAGATTTGAAATCATGGAAGAAAGAATCAGTGATATAGAAGACAGAACAGCTGAGGTTGAAAAGACAGAAGAACACAGAGAGAAAAGAATGGAAAATGTTGAGCATGGGCTCAGGGAGTTGAATGATAACATGAAGTGCACCAATAAGTAGTTTCAGAAAGAGAAAAGAAAGGAAAAGGGGCAGAAAGAGTATTTGCAGAAATAATGGCTGAAATTTTTCCAACTCTTAAAGACATGAATATACGTGTCCAGGAAGCACAGCATACTCCAATTATAATAAATCCAAATAGAGTTATCCAAAGACACATAATATTCAGAATGCCAAAGATAAAGAGAAAATTCTGAAAGCAGCAAGGGAGGAGCAAAACATTACACACAAGGAACATCCCATAAGACAGTGTGGATTTCTCTTCAGAAATCATGGAGGTAAGAAGGCAATGGTATGATATAATTGCAGTACTGGAAAAAAAAAAAA